>CM024754.1:140959914-141032634 GCA_014218235.1 Colocasia esculenta
ATAGGATGGAGAGAGGATTGCATGATATTCATGGCGTATGGCACTCCAATTAGCAGTTGACTTCTTAATTTGTTCTAGAGTCCATTTCTCTTCATCTTCTGGTAGCTCATAGGGTCCACTACTGACCACCTTCCAGATTTGATGATCCTGGGCTCTTAAGAAAACCTGCATGCGAGTTTTCCAGTAAGTATAGTTTCATCCATCAAAATAAGGAGGTCTATACATAGAGTATCCTTCTGCATATATCCCCTTAGATCCATTTCACCTGAACACTCCGGGCTGTTAAACACAAGAATGGAGAAGCTGCTCTGATACTAAGTGTTGGATCGAAGATGCGGTGATATGACAAATATAGAAGGGGGGGTTGAATAGATTTGTAGCGGAAATCTTATGCAATTAAAATATGTCAAATTCAAATATCTATTCAAATAGGTTCCCACTGATTTGATTAACTTAAAGGAATCTAAAGCACATTAGATCATCTATCTATAAGTGTGTGAGTGCTTAAAAGGTGATGAAAATCCTATGCAAGCATTCTAGTGAAAAATCAACACATCAAACCACTACACAGGTTATTTTTAAGGTGGTTTGGCTCCCAGACGGAGACCTACGTCCACCCCTCACTCAAACCAAGTGAGGATTCACTAAACTTCTAATTTACAGCTTCAAACAACTATTGACTCATAGCTTGAATAGTGACTCATAGCTTGACCACTGACTCACAGCTTGCCAACTGCTGATTACATAGCTTATCCACTAATTCACAGCTTCAAGGTCAGATAGATCTCCTCAATCCACAAACAAAGACAGTATAGGATCTACACTCCTATCACCAGTAGGATCAATCATAGAGTTCATGATGAAGTTTAAAAGTGAAAATCAAATTCTCATGAATATCAGAGTTAAGGGAGACAAATCCTCGAACACCAGTCCTTCGACTTTACCCAATTTTCTCTGGACTATTTGAATTGAACTCTGGATATTCAGATTTTGAGAGTTGAAGTCATGCTTCAGATCTTCTTGCATGAACGCATCATCTGGATGTGCTCCTCAGCCAATTGACTTGAACTCCCTCAAATCAGCCTCAATTCGCCATACTCTGTTTCCGATCTAATTTACAAAGAAATTCATATTTGAGTTGATGCTCTTGAGTTCTTACACATATGCTGAGCTTCGTCCTTCTGCTCTTGCACAATCCTCCTCTTCCATATTCCTTCAGATCTATTTCTTCTTCTCAGCCTTGCTGCTTCTCATTTGCACGACTGCTCCTTCTTCCTCTGCTGCCCTTCTTTTGCATGATTGCTTCTTTTTCTCAGCTCCTTGTATGTGAGAGGCATGTGCAAAGAAACCTAGGGTTCACCTAAGGTTCCCACGTGTCAAAAAGTCCTTCTCATTGCCACTTGGATGAAAGGGTATTTTGGTAATAAGATAATCTTGTAGAAGGTCCAGAGATAAGTTACACACTTGGAAATCATACCCTTTACATTTCTGAGTTTTCACACAATGTGTATCGACACAAGTTTGTGTTGGCCCACTTGGTATGGTTGGCAGCACTCTATCTATAGGGGGGGTGAATTGATTTGCTGCAAAAAAAGAAACTTAAGCATAGAAATTTCCACTTAAAACTTAGGTTAGATAGCGTGATAGAGAGTAGCAGTGCGGAAGCAAATAAACAAGCACACCAAAGTACACAAGGAATTTTATCCTGGTTCGATACTTCTTAAAAGGAAGACCTATGTCCAGTCCCCAAGCAAATCTTGGGACTTCACTAACCAGGGTACAATCCCCCCAAGGATATACAAACCCCCAGCTCTCCACTGGTCCTCTTCCTTTCTGAGTAGGAAGGATACTCACTTCTATTACAGGTCAAGAAGCTAACCTCCTAGAACAAACCCCAGTGCGGTTCTGCTAGACTTAAACCCCCAGCACGGTTCTGCTGACACTAACCCCAGCTAGGTTCTTCCTTAAAGGAAATGCTAAGAACAGTCCCTTAGATGGACCGAACTCTTTCTTAGAAAAGAAAGAACAGGCTGAGAGTTGTATAGGATGTACACCAACTCAATGACTCTCAGCCGAAAGACTCTCCCCCAGATTTACAATGATGCATAGAGAGAGTGAAGAGAAGAGAGGAAAGCTAGAATGCTAGGAGCTTCGAAATTCTTCAGCTTTAAAGGTTTCCCTTGAAAGGGCTCGAGCTCTTCACTCTTGCTTAAGTGTATGTGGAGTTGAGGCTTCTCACAGGATGTACACTCCTTCAAAGATTTTCAGGAAAAAGCTCTTGTTTTTCTTCAGCCTGTCTTCATCCTTTATATTTAAGCAGTTTTGAATGGATCCGTTGAAGGATGCAATGTTGGAGTCTTGCATCCGTTGGAGTTCTAGCCGGTTCTTATCTTTCCATTCTTCTTCTTTTGACTGACAGCCATTTAGTTGTCTTCGAGGTCTACAAGCATAGAAGAAAGTGTTTAGACCATGGAAGTGTTTCTGTCAAAAGGCTCATACGTCTGTGTTTCCTGCTGACACCCAGAAGTGGTAGGTAATCTCTTTTTGTCTGACAGGAAGGAAGAGATCCTATGAGACAGCAAAAAGATTTTTTTCTAGAGAAATAGTAGGTTACGCATATGAAATGTATTTGAGTTTTCATTGGGCGCCAAGATAATTTCGAACGATTGAAATACAAAGGAAATCGATGTTTAAGTATAATAGAGTTGATGTAAAAAAATAGTCGATGTTCTAATGTAATTCATGTATGAAATCGATGTTTAAACAGAAGTCGATGTTTAAGTTGAAATCATTGTTGAGCGAAATCGATGTTGAGGGAAGTCGATGTTCAACAGAAGTCGATGTTTAAACTGAAATTGTTGTTTGAACAAGATCAATGTTCTAATGAAATCGGTGTTCAACAGAGTCGATGTTTAAGTGAAATCTATGTTGAACAAAATCGTTGTTGAACAGAAAAAAATTGATGATTACATGTTGTCGATGTTTGAGTGAAGTCGGTGTTCGACAGAAGTCAATGTTCAAACTGAAATCGTTGTTTGAACAAAATCAATGTTTTAATAAAATCGATGTTCAACAGAGTCGATTTAAGTGAAATCGATGTGAACAAAATCGATGTTACATAAGATGAACCATAATCGATGTATTTGTATGGAAGTCATTGTGGAACTTAGTCAGTAATCGATGTGTATTGAACAACCATCGATATGGCTTTTCAGTGAAAATCACGAAGCGATAGTGCCATAAATTTATATTTATTAGGAAAAACATGATATTAAATATAATCAATAATATTTAATTTATCATGAGTTTTGTTATCACCAAAATAAAGGATAAAATATAAGAGTGGTTCAACAGTTTGCATGACACTACTAACTAAGTATCAGTTTCAGATTACTAGGAGGAAACATGTGTCGACCTGATTAGCAACTATTGTCGACCTCTTATGTTTTTCTTCAGACATAACTCACTGGATGGACTATGTATGTCGACCTGACTTGCAATGTGTGTCGACACTACTAAGACTTTTTCCTTTAGGAGCTTACTAGGCAGACTGTGTGTCGACCTGACATTCAAAGTGTGTCAACACTAGGGAGACTTTTTCCTTTAGGAGCTAACTGGGTAGACTATGTGTGTTGACCTGACATTCAACTTGTGTCGACACAACTTTGACAAAATTGTGTAAACCCATATGTATATAGTGTGAACCATCACAACATGTCATTATCATCAAAATATGAAATATGATGAATCAAAAACACATTTTTGTAATCATTATTATAATATGTGCAATATGTCATCATCGGAATCAAAGTATGAGTGTTTAGACAACATCAACAACCACATGTTTTAGTCATCATCCAAATGAATACACAACTCAACATCATTCCACAAATATGCAATATTACATCAGATTGTGTATAATATGTCATCATCAAAACACACAACTCAACTGATGATATGTCATGAAAATGGCAAACACTAAAAGAAGATTTGCATAGAAACTGTATACATTGACAGACCATACGTAAGAGGATAACATTGAAACCTTTTGAGTAAAAAGGATATGTAATAGATACCGGGAAAGTTTGAAATGCACATCATTTTAAAAATAATTTAAAAAGTATTGTGTGGCTAGATTTGATCAAAGCTGATCTATCATACCAATCAATATAAATTAATTACAAAAATAATCAATATGATTATTACAAAGTTTATTATCAAGGTATTGATAATAATTTATCTATAGTAACAAGGGAGGACACAGTCGATGTTCAAAGGATAATCGTTGTCCAAAAATAATCGATGTCTAAAGCCAATCGTTGTCCAATGATAATCGATGTCAAAGATAATCGTTGTTCAAAGGCAATCGTTGTTAGAAGGCAATCGATGTCTAAGGCAATTGATGTCTAAAAGCAATCGATGTTCAAAGGGCAATCGATATCTAAAGGTAATGGATGTCCAAAGGGCAATCGATGTCTAAAGGCAATCGATGTCTAAAAGAAATCAATGTTCAGAGGGCATTCGATGTCTTAAGGTAATCGATGTCCAAAGGGCAATCTATGCTTAAAGGTAATCGATGTCCAAAGGACAATTGATGTCTACAGGTAATCGGTCTCCAAAGAGCAATCGATGTCTAGAGGTAATCGATGTTAAAGCAATCGATGTTTGAACAGAATCAATGTGGGCAATCGATTGGTAAAGCAAATAATCGATGAGAGCAATCGATTGGTATTGAAGCAGTAATCGATGTGGACTTAGAGAATCAGTGTTTAAGTTTACTGTACTGATGTAAGTTTATACAACAATTGATGTGGTATTGAAACAGTAATCGATGTGGTCTTAGAGAATCAGTGTTCAAGTTAACTGTAATCATTGTAAGTTTATACAGCAATTGATGTGGTATTGAAACAGTAATCGATGTGGAATTAAAGAATTGGTGTTTAAGTTAACTGTAATCAATGTAAGTGTATACAACAATCGATGTGATATTGAAATAGTAATCGATGTCCACTTAAAATAGTAATCAATGTGGACTTGGAGAAATCATGTGAAAATGACATCTAACTCAATTGAGTTTATTTTACTTACTGGAGTTATTTCTCTTGAAACCTGTTGACAAACTACAGAAAATATGTTAGCCAAATATTGTTCAAGGTTTTGTTATCACCAAAATATATAAGTGGAGATAAGATGTTCATCAATCTCCTCCTTTTTGGTGATGACAAAACAAATACAAACATTAAAGAAATGAAATGTAGGCAATGTGATGAATATGTATTTCAGAGTATTTTGTCCCCCTTTTTGTCATTACTAAAAAAGATGTGAGAGGAAAAGAGAGACAAAGAGAAAGGTAGGCCAAGGGTATGAGAATTGATTAAAAAAGAAAGAGATGTAGAAGGCAGGAGATAAGAGAGAAGCAATGAGAGTCATAAAAGGCCAAGCTTTGGCCTCCTACTCTTCAAAATAGTTCTTGAACAATTCCCAGCTGATGGAATAGGATGACCCCATGTCAGCTCTAAATTTCTAAAGGTGAATCTGCCTCTGAGTTTGAAGAAACTAGCAAAAACTAGCAGAAGCTGATCGATGGAGATATGATACACTATGTTGTTGGCCAGTAGTTCTTGCTTAAGAGTAAAAAAGACTTTGTACTGTTCAAACCAAATGGTGAAAGGATCTTGCACAAGATGGATAGAATTGAGATCCATGAATTCCTCAGGTGAAAAAATGGACTGATGTGTGCACTGGTGAGCTAGATTGAACTATTCCAATTGAAGAGCGGCCTAGGGATAGGTTTTCCGCCATTCAGATGAAGATAGTCTTTCGGATTCCGCTAACATAAAGGCTAAAGCTTGGGATTTTATGAATCCTCTATGATACTCTCAGAAGAGAAAGTGAATTTTTTTTTTTTTTGACCAAAGAGGTCCTCAAGGACTCTGTAAGGCCCTTCATTTTCACCTTGTTTGCTTAAGTATATATATACATATAAGTGTATACTATTGATGTATAGATTATTGTGCATAGTATTTATTTATACGAATTGTATGAATTAGTATTATTGTAATGTACATATTGTATACAAGTATATATATATATATATATATATATATATATATTTATGTGTGTGGTGTTTATAGATTCTACATATATTAAGTGTGTTTTGTCGACCAGTCGGCGTCAACATCAACTGACGTTGACTATGAATAGGTGGCAATATCGATGGACGCCCACTCTGAATAGGTGACCATAGATGTGGACATCAATATCCCAGACCAGTTACGCTTCCAGATCCGGAAACGCCTCCAGAAACATCGCCATCTGTTTTAGAAATCGTCCCCAACGGCTCTATGACTTACCCCTTACGCATGTCTGGCCCTCAACCCTTTATATTGCCCAGTTTTCGGCCAGATCTATCCTTTTGACTCTTGGGTCAAAAACCTAGCTTTTCTGTGGGAAACTCCAACTTGAATCTGGGAGATCCGACTTCGGGAGGCTTCACTCGGTGATCTGCATCGACTAGCGACAACTCTGAGCATCTGGGAACGACTTCCCCATGCTCGTGTGCAGTGAAGATCAACAGAGAACCGAAATAAGGAGAGATTTGAAGGCTCTTTGGCACAGGCCGAGGAGGGCTTCTCCGGCTTAAACCGTTGCTTGTGGATTTTACAAGAGGCAAGTACCCCACTCACATCAACCCTACATATGTCTAGTATGTCCCATGAATTTTACGGATTTTTTTCCTGTTCTGGAACCCCCATTCAAGTGATCTGTTAGCGTTCAGTCTGTGCTTATGCAGACAGATATTAACGGTAGGATCCCTTGCCGCTAATATCATATGTTGGCGGCATCATATGTTAGACCCCGAATTTTTATTCTCTTTTATATATATGTATGTATATGAATGGTGTGTTGGGAGTTCGCTTGTTGTGTGCATAGCATGCGTAGTTCATTGTGCCTACTATAAGTTTTATACTTCTCTTGAGCATGAGCATATACGATATATATATATATATTATATATATATATATACGTGTATTCGCGTAGAAGTGAGCAATTAGCTAAATTAAGAAGTAATATGAATGTTCTCTATTATTTTCCAAGAATCTTAGACTTAGAATGATTGAGTAATATTATGTATGTATTTTCTAAATAATGAAGAATATCCTATACTACCTATTTCATGGAATTTTGTATGAGAGTATATGAAGTACATATGTGTATGTACGTATGTATGTTATCCTATGCGTGTGACAATTGTATACCTAATTCTACATGCATAACACCTTGGTGTACTTATGTATGCATGAGTATGTTTAGTTGTAAACATGGTTCATTGCATGGTTTAGTTAATGCGTACATTGTACTTCGTACATTGCATGTACATAAAGAGTTCAAGCATGGTAGGTGTATTTAGTAGTTTATATTGGGATTCTATACTCCTCATGAATGACATGCATGTATTTTTATGATAATTAGGTGAGAATAGTCAATTGGCTAAATCATGCATATAGTGCATATTAAGGAATCCTATGCATATAGTACTTAAGCAATGTTAGGTAAAGTTGTGCAAGTTAATCTAATTACCGGTGCGCATGTTGTATCCATCTATTTCAAGCATAATGTACACAAGTATGCTACACCCGTGTGTGTATGCATAGGTAGATATCTAGTACATCTCATCTTAGTGTATTCATGTATGCTTGTGTATGCCTAGGTATAAATGTTATTGATTGCCCGGTGTAGTATATACATTTGTACCTTATACCTTGTATGCGTATGAAGATATTCATGTGCGTGTTGTTACCTTGATGTACCTATGTATGTATGGTAGGATTAGTAGTAAATATTGGATGTTTACATGGTGTAGTGGTGTATACACTATACTACATAGGTTTCATGTGCATACATGTGTGGATTAAGCATGGTTCTGCATGATTTTAAGTTCTGGCAGAAGAGTGTCTTGGCGTCAACATGGATGGACCCATGTTATGTCAGCGTCCATATCGACTGACGCCAACCCCTTTGTAGCCGTCCATGGATGTGGACGTCAATATCTCTAATTTTCTGTGCGCAGCAGAGCGCAGAGAGCACTCATTGGGCCAGGCTTTGATTGGGGAGATGTCTTCCCAACGTCTCTTACTTGTCCCTTCAGTCCTGTACGAGCCCCTCTTGCCCCCTTATTCTATAAAACATCTCTCTTTGCAACCTAGAGAGCTCCCTTGGCTCATTTGCTAAAAGGAAACCCTAGCTGAGAGGAGAGATGAGGGACTGACCTTGGAAGGCTTAGATCTGGCAACTGGAGGCGTTTCGGGTGAGCTTCTACAACAAGGAGGAAGGCCATACATAGGAGAAGGCTTCCCCGGCATTGGACTGCAACTTGCAACCCCCTGGAACCCGGAGCAAAGGATTTCTGGAGGCTTTTGGCAAGTGCCAAGGAGAGCTCCATCGGCTATTTTGATCCGTTTAGAGGTTTTTCTTCAGGCAAGTGAACCTAGATCGTAACCCTAAACATGTCCCCTTGAGTCTTAGTATTTTTATGGATTTTTCCTCGAGTCCTGGAACCCCCATTCACCAAATCCCCGGAGCTCGGTCTGTGTATTGCACAGACAAGAACTTGGCGTCAATGCCTTGACGCCAAGATCTCCAGTGGGCGTCCAGTGGTCTTGCCGTCAAACTCTGTGAACGGCCAGACACTGCCGCCAGTTCTTCAGTTCAGTAGAACAGTAGACTGTTCTGCCTTAAGTAATAATTTTCGGACTTTTGACGCATGAGGATATACTGTAAACCCTATACGTTATGTAAGATATCTATTGTGGTTTGTGGATGGATTATTGAGCATGGTATGAGTAATGCAATTTAATTGCTTTGCGAAAATGCATGTATGTTAAGGCAATACCTTCTTGACTCACTGTTTGGATGATTTAGTGAGGGTCGGAAAGTGCTAAATGTTGTGACCATGTGTGCATGCATCAGTTTATTCCCTGCAATTTCCATGATTTTCCCATGTTTATATGATTTGTTAGAATTCATGTTTTGGGAAAATAGAGAACATGTGTAGGACTATTAAATTCTCTAGTAAATCGTGCTTTGTGCAATAAATACGGGTAGAATTTCGTGCGAATACATGCATGCTAGGTCAGGGCTGAGGCATGTTGAATCAATTGTTTATGCTAGATTTCCATGCTAATAGGGATTTTAAATAGCATGTGAAATGGATGTTTGATTTTCTGTAAATTCGTTTTAGTTCAGAAAAATCTGAAAACTTGCATGTAGAATCCTAAACCTGAAACCAGTATGTGGTCAAAGTTTCAGGTCATTTGGACAATTATACAGTGCAATATGAAATTTCCATGCAAAATGCGTGACTAATGCAAGCTATTATGAAATGATTTGGTTTCTGAACAATCTAACCTGATTAACGAAACTTCCGGAATGTTAATTATGGTCATCTGTAGTAGCATGATTAGGAGAAAAACAGAGTACATTGTGCATGAGAAAATGAAGGAGATGTGAGTGTGTGTGAAAAATACGTGTTAAAACTCGGCATGAGTAAAGTGTAAAAGTTGTGCCTATGTGACACTGCTACCCTAGAGGCATCGGGAGCCGTATATAGAAAAGTCCCTATGGAAGGCTCCATGTGATATAAGTTTGTCCCAAAGGCATTGGGAAAACCCCGGAGGTGGACAAGTACCACTGGATAGGGTGGGGAGGGCTTCTCCCGTCTGCGCAGTTACCAAGATTCACCGCTGTATTGCCTAGGTGGTGAGTATGTGTATGAGTTGTGTCATGCGTTGTGATATGAGTTGTGTTATGAGTTGTGTTGAGAGCTGTGCTAAGGAATGAGCATGAGCTATGAGATATTTGTTAGTGTCCTCTACTGGTGGTTAGGACTATGTGTCATGGCAAATTGTTTAAGCAATGAAAAATGAATAAAGTGTGAAATATGTGAACGTGGCACGTGGTAAGTGCCCATGATGCATGTGGTAAGTGCAATCGATGTGATACGTGATAAGTGAAAGTGGTAGAGTAAATGATGTGGAAATGTGTAAATTGTGTAAGTGTGAACATGTGTACATGTTAAATGTGTAAAAGTGAACAATGTGAATGAGTAAGTGTGCAATCATGTGGGATAAATGTGTTAGATTGTGAACTTATGATATATGTCATGAAAGTGTTAAATGCATATCCAAACAGCAACCTAAATGTATGCAAAACGATGTTTCACATGTGTAAGAATGAGTAGAATCCATATTAGGAACTTCCCTTTCAAACATATGAGAATCTCACGTTAATTGCTATCATGTTGTGATTGAATTGTATATATATATAGCTCTCATGTGAATGAAATGGTAGTGAGCATGTAATTGGATTTTCACATTTGCAAAAGGTTGATTATGAATATGGCAAATGCATGAAAAATATTTGGATTCCATGCTAGTTGAAAGGCTCAATTAGTATAAAGGTTCATACCATGGATTGCTAAATGGTTTCACCATGTTTTAACCTTCAAGTCATGCTACAAATGTGAAACTATGTGCATGTGATTTTATTATGTTAAAACAGCAAGTAAATTGTATAAATAAATACAAAAGGTCATGTGAAAAGAAAGTAGTCATCGTGCTAGCTTGTTCTTTTCTTTACGCTCAATTGTATGCTCTAGTAGTAGAAATATCTATGGGTTAAAAGAATGTGTGGACGAATCATGCTACATGTTAAGTGTATTAAATAAGTGCATGTGTATGATGTATTGCTCATGATTTAGAATAGAATTATGGTAGACTAAGCATGCTCCTGACAAGATAATATGTATTGCTAGTTGAAAGTAAGGACCATGAGTACCTTCGTGATTTGATGATAGTGTGCATCTCTTTAATGTTAATGCCATATTGTGAGTGTGACATGTTTAAGTTTAAGACTTTGGTTTGCTTGCTGAGTCTTTGGACTCACTCTTGCTTCGGCGTACAGGTTGACAGGTATCGGGTTCTAGAAGGAAGCTTGGTGAGGATCGTCATTAGAAGACTATTTTGTGGAGCTGTTACTAGTTGTACTTTCTTTTTTTCCTAGCACGAAAAAGGATTATTGTATGGACAATATTTGGACAAAGTAGTTCTTTTATCTTGTATTAATGTGGACATTGTCTTTCTATTTTGCTATTTAGATTGTGGAATGTGTGTTGGTGATGGGTAAGAGTTGAGTTATTTATTTCATTCCGCTGTACTCTATTGCTATCCAGGTACATATAACCTATCGACTAGTGTTGGGTACATGTCCCACTGTGACGACGCCCTTTATACCGATGGGGATTGGTATAATCGTACCGGTATGGAGAGGGTCGTTACAGACATTGGTATCAGAGCACAAGGTTGAGACTGTACATGGATAGACCATCACCGTCACAACATTGCAAAGTCTTCATAGGAATTGTCCATATATATAGAATTTACTAATAGTTGATGGAAGATAGTAAGGAGAATAGTTAGAATATAGTAACCTAGGTTCTAATTGAGTTATTTATTTTGCAGACTATGGCTGGACGGGGTAGACGTAGTGCTCAGTCTAGGAGGTATGAACAAACCGCAAGTTGAAGAATTTCGTGAAAGGCTTAAACCCTCAGTGAGAGCTAAGCTTCTGGAGCTTGATTCTCGTACCTTGGAAGAAATTCTAGGTGTGGCAACCAAACAAGAAAGTAGAGTGGCCTCTCCAAGGGCAAGATAAAAAGAAGGAGAAACTCGTGGAAAATCCGAAATCAACTGTGACCTCAATTAGCGAGAAACCCGAGTGCATCCAGTGCGGGAAGCGTCATGGCGGGAGCGCATGTTGGAGAAAGGAAGGAAGGTGTCTTAAATGCGGTAGCAAGGAGCATCGGCTTGAGTGTCCGAACCTAAAGACAAAGTTTACTCCACGAGGTGCTTCATCGACTGCAATAAAGGAGCAAGGAGTAGCTGGTGATGACCTCGGAGACGTCACCACAGGTACTCGATGCGATCTTCGAGGACGAAGATTTTTTCTAGAGGGGGAGAGTGTTAGACCCCCAATTTTTATTCTCTTTTATATATATGTATGTATATGAATGGTGTGTTGGGAGTTCGCTTGTTGTGTGCATAGCATGCGTAGTTCATTGTGCCTACTATAAGTTTTATACTTCTCTTGAGCATGAGCATATACGTATATATATATATATATATGTATACGTGTATTCGCGTAGAAGTGAGCAATTAGCTAAATTAAGAAGTAATATGAATGTTCTCTATTTTTTCCAAGAATCTTAGACTTAGAATGATTGAGTAATTATGTATGTATTTTCTAAATATGAAGAATATCCTATACTACCTATTTCATGGAATTTTGTATGAGAGTATATGAAGTACATATGTGTATGTACGTATGTATGTTATCCTATGCGTGTGACAATGTATACCTAATTCTACATGCATAACACCTTGGTGTACTTATGTATGCATGAGTATGTTTAGTTGTAAACATGGTTCATTGCATGGTTTAGTTAATGCGTACATTGTACTTCGTACATTGCATGTACATAAAGAGTTCAAGCATGGTAGGTGTATTTAGTAGTTTATATGGGATTCTATACTCCTCATGAATGACATGCATGTATTTTTATGATAATTAGGTGAGAATAGTCAATTGGCTAAATCATGCATATAGTGCATATTAAGGATCCTATGCATATAGTACTTAAGCAATGTTAGGTAAAGTTGTGCAAGTTAATCTAATTACCGGTGCGCATGTTGTATCCATCTATTCAAGCATAATGTACACAAGTATGCTACACCCGTGTGTGTATGCATAGGTAGATATCTACGTACATCTCATCTTAGTGTATTCATGTATGCTTGTGTATGCCTAGGTATAAATGTTATTGATTGCCCGGTGTAGTAATATACATATTGTACCTTATACCTTGTATGCGTATGAAGATATTCATGAGCGTGTTGTTACCTTGATGTACCTATGTATGTATGTGTAGGATTAGTAGTAAATATTGGATGTTTACATGGTGTAGTGGTGTATACACTATACTACATAGGTTTCATGTGCATACATGTGTGGATTAAGCATGGTTCTGCATGATTTTAAGTTCTGGCAGAAGAGTGTCTTGGCGTCAACATGGATGGACGCCCATGTTATGTCAGCGTCCATATCGACTGACGCCAACCCCTTTGTAGCCGTCCATGGATGTGGACGTCAATATCTCTAATTTTCTGTGCGCAGCAGAGCGCAGAGAGCACTCATTGGGCCAGGCTTCTGATTGGGGAGATGTCTTCCCAACGTCTCTTACTTGTCCCTTCAGTCCTGTACGAGCCCCTCTTGCCCCCTTATTCTATAAAACATCTCTCTTTGCAACCTAGAGAGCTCCCTTGGCTCATTTGCTAAAAAGAAACCCTAGCTGAGAGAGAGATGAGGGACTGACCTTGGAAGGCTTAGATCCGGCACTGGAGGCATTTTCGGGTGAGCTTCTACAACAAGGAGGAAGGCCATACATAGGAGAAGGCTTCCCCGGCGTTGGACTGCGGCTTGCAACCCCCTGGAACCCGGAGCAAAGGATTTCTGGAGGCTTCTTGGCAAGTGCCAAGGAGAGCTCCATCGGCTATTTTGATCCGTTTAGAGGTTTTTCTTCAGGCAAGTGAACCTAGATCGTAACCCTAAACATGTCCCCTTGAGTCTAGTATTTTTATGGATTTTTCCTCGAGTCCTGGAACCCCACATTCACCAAATCCCCGAGCTCGGTCTGTGTATTGCACAGACAGGAACTTGGCGTCAATGCCTTGACCCAAGATGTCCAGTGGGCGTCCAGCGGTCTTGCCGTCAAACTCTGTGACGGCCAGACACTGCCGCCAAGTTCTTCAGTGCAGAACAGTAGACTGTTCTGCCTTAAGTAATTAATTCCGGACTTTTGACGCATGAGGATATACTGTAAACCCTATACGTTATGTAAGATATCTATTGTGGTGTGTGGATGGATTATTGAGCATGGTATGAGTAATGCAATTTAATTGCTTTGCGAAAATGCATGTATGTTAAGGCAATAACCTTCTTGACTCACTGTTTGGATGATTTAGTGAGGGTCAGAAAGTGCTAAATGTTGTGAGCCATGTGTGCATGCATCAGTTTATTCCCTGCAATTTCCATGATTTTCCCATGTTTATATGATTTGTTAGAATTCATGTTTTGGAAAATAGAGAACATGTGTAGGACTATTAATTCTCTAGTAAATCGTGCTTTATGCAATAAATACGGGTAGAATTTGTGCGAATACATGCATGTTAGGTCAAGGCTGAGGCATGTTGAATCAATTGTTTATGCTAGATTTCCATGCTAATAGGGATTTTAAATAGCATGTGAAATGGATGTTTGATTTTCTGTAAATTCGTTTTAGTTCAGAAAAATCTGAAAACTTGCATGTAGAATCCTAAACCTGAAACCAGTATGTGGTTTCAGGTCATTTGGACAATTATACAGTGCAATATGAAATTTCCATGCAAAATGCGTGACTAATGCAAGCTATTATGAATGATTTGGTTTCTGAACCATCTAACCTGATTAATGAAACTTCCGGAATGTTAATTATGGTCATCTGTAGTAGCATGATTAGGAGAAAAATAGAGTACATTGTGCATGAGAAAATGAAGGAGATGTGAGTGTTGTGTGAAAAATACGTGTTAAAACTCGGCATGAGTAAAGTGTAAAAGTTGTGCCTATGTGACACTGCTACCCTAGAGGCATCAGAATCCGTATATAGAAAAGTCCCTATGGAAGGCTCCATGTGATATAAGTTTGTCCCAAAGGCATTGGGAAAACCCCGGAGGTGGACAAGTACCACTAGATAGGGTGGAGAGGGCTTCTCCCGGTCTACGCAGTTACCAAGATTTACCGCTGTATTGCCTAGGTGGTGAGTATGTGTATGAGTTGTGTCATGCGTTCTGATATCAGTTGTGTTATGAGTTCTGTTGAGAGCTGTGCTAAGGAATGAGCACGAGCTATGAGATATTTGTTAGTGTCCTCTACGGGTGGGTAGGACTATGTGTCATGGCAAATTGTTTAAGAAATGAAAAATGAATAAAGTTTGAAATATGTGAACGTGGCACGTGGTGTAACGACCCTCTCATATCGTACGGTTCCACCAACCCACGTCGATATAAAAGGTATCCTACAGTGGGACATTTACCCAACACTAGTACGATAGGCTGAAACATACACAAATATAATATATCTCATGACAGCGGAATTTAAAGAACTGAAAAGAAATTTTATCCATCATCCAATTCTATATCACAGTCCGTAAGAAGGAAAAGAGCTAGTTTCCATAATTGAAATAAAATAAATACATTGTCCACAAGAGACTACGCAGAGTCTTTATTACATACTATGAAGAAATGAAAATTCCGATGCTAACTCCATAACAATATCTCCTACTCTCGCTCCGAGTCGCTCCTAACGATCTCCTCGGAAGAAGTAGAAATGTCTGCACCTGTACGCCGAAGCAAGAATGAGTTCAAAAGAACTCAACAAGTAACACCAGCACACTAAACATACATGCATCAAGTAATATCCAATCCTTATACTACATCATTTACACATAATGCATGGAAGTGACAATTTTTCAAATAGAAGCCTATTCATGATTTCTATACATTTTACGCATGGGATTTAGTTTTGTACACAATAAACTAATCCTATCACATGCTTCCTACACTTTTCACTATGCTATACTGATTTCATCAACAATCATAAGCCACATGTCGATCATTTTACACAATATTTACACATTTCAAAACAACTAATTTAACATGAATTCTAAGACAATTTTACACATAGTTAACACATTCATATTAGTGAAAAGCTCGTTGTTTTACTACTATCATGTCACATTCATAAGAAACTTATTATTTTGCATGCTTTCATAAGAATTTTATGAACACATATTCACTTACACAGGTTCACAATTTACACATTTTCACTTCACTTAAACACAATTTCACTTTCACTAAACAACATTTTCATTTCACTTAATGTCGTGACATATAGCCCAAACCACTTTAGAAGGACACACACTAATCACATCACATATCAATCACCTAGGCATTCCAGTGATTAATCTAGTTACTGCGCAGAACCGGGAGAAGCACTCTCCACCCTAACCAGCGATACTTGTTCGCCTCCAGGATTTAATCCCAATGCCCATGGGACATCACACACTTTGAACTTTCCCGTGGGCTTACCACAGTACAGTTCCACAGCCCTCTAAGGTAGCAGTGTCACACATTGGCACATTAATACATTTTCTCAATTTTAATACATTCTAAACACAAAATAATCACACATTCATCTCATGTTCACACATTTACATTCTTCAGTATTACCTAGCATGGTACTACTGTTTTCAGTATTAATCAGATTTTTACAACAATCCTAATCATGCTGAAATTTTTGCAGAATTAAACATTTATCATATTAGCATGTATTAACCACTAATACTTAACATAGAACAAGTTTTTATAGCTACTATCATCTGTTCAGTACAGAAATTTAACCAGAAATTCATCACAGTTTAGCCATCATGCATACCAAAATTTGCATTTTTTTGAGTTACACATATTTTCTGAAAATTCTAACAGTGATGATATCAACTGTAAAAATAGTCAAACTGATACAATTTTTCATTATTTGGATTCACAATTTATTTCATACATGAATACTGATAGTACAAATTTTATCACAAATTCAGGAATTAACTAGTTTCACATGTATTCTAAACTTTTCTGCATTGAGTAGACATATTAACTATTTTTCAGTTCAGAAAATTTAATAATAAACGATACAGATGATATAAATTGCTCAAATTTTTATATCATGCCCAGATATTATGAACATGTACAGAAAATTTATGACAGTTAATTTCTACACATATTTCATAAACGACATTTTCCAAGATTAACATTCTATTGGTAACACATTCCAAAATTCTAATAATTAGTGAAAATTACAAAAATGCACAAAACTCACAGTACACTCAAACATATATATTTACATATTATATAAAATTTTACCGTATATCTCATGCGGAAAAACTCGAAAACTAGTTCATATAAGGACAGACTTGCACATTGTTGCAGTCTGAAGAACTCGACGGCATGAGGTGGCCGTCTATAGGTTAACGGCATTATATGATGCCACCAACACATGATATTAGCGGCAAGGGATCTTGCCATTAATATCCTGTCTGCAGAACACAGACTGAAAGCCCATAAATCACTTGAAAGGGGGGTTCCAGGACACGAGAAAAATCTGAGAAATCCTGGGACATACTAGACACATGTAGGGTTAATGTTTATGGGGTACTTGCCTTCTGTAAAATCTACCGACGACGATTAAAGCCGGAAGCCCTCCTCGGCCTGTGCCAAAGAGTCTCCAAATCCCTCCTTCTTCGGATCTTCTGTTGATCTTCACAGCACACCAGCGTGGGGAGTCGTTTCTCGGATGTTCAAGGTCGACACCAGTTGATGTAGATCGCCAGACGAAGCCTCCCAAAGCCAGATCTTTCAGGTTCAAGTTAGGGTTTTGCTTAGAGAAATAAGTTTTTTTTTGGACCTAAGAGCCAAAGGGATGGATTTGGCTGAAATCTGGATGTTATAAAGGGTTGGGGGTCGGATCGGTTAAAGGGCAAGTCTCAGAGCCGTTGGGAAGGGTTTCCTAAACAAGAGGCTCAATTTCCGGAGGTGTTTCCGGATCTGAAAACGTAACAGATCTGGATATTGGCGTCCATATCCATGGTCGCCTATCCAAAAATGGGCGTCCATCGATGTTGCCGCCTACCCCTAGTCAGCGTCAGCCTATGTAGACGCCGACTGGCCGACAAAACTCACTTTAATTCTGCAGAATTTATATACTACACACTAAAATATGTATATCGATATATATACTTAAATATACTATGCACATTCAATAATACTCATTCCTACAATTTGTATACATAAATACTTATACATAATAATCTATACATCATAGTGTCACTTATACGCACATACATATATTTAATCAAACAAGGTGAAATCTAGGGCCTTACACCCTCTCCCCCTTAAAGAAACTTCGTCCTCGAAGTTACTGACACTACTCAAACAACTGAGGATATTTCTTTTTCATTGCATCCTCAAGCTCCCAAGTAGCCTCCTCTCGCGAGAAGTTACGCCATAAAACCTTTACTGACGCAATGCTCTTGTTTCGGAGATGTTGACCCTTCCGATCAAGAATAGCTACTGGTTGCTCTACGTAAGGAAGATCTGGCTGGATCTCCACTGGCTCATGGCTAATAACGTGAGACGGATCTCTGACATACTTCCTAAGCATAGATACGTGGAAAACAGATGAACGCTAGCCAAAGCTGGAGGTAAAGCTAACTCATATGCCACGTTGCCAATCGTCGGAGAATCTCATACGAGCCAATGAACCTAGGGCTCAACTTACTATGCCTGCCAAATCTAACTACACCTCGCGTAGGTGAAATCTTCAAAAGACATGCTCACCTACCTCGACTCTAGATCCTCCTCCTGTTGTCGGCATAACTCTTCTGCCTATCCTGTGCCGCAACAAGTTTCTTTCTCCTAATGAGCTGGACCTTATCCGAAGTCTCCTGAACAGACTCCAGACCAATCAACTGCCTATCACCGGTCTCCTCCCAACATAAAGGAGATCTGCAAGGCCTACCATATAGTCTCAAATGGAGCCATGCCAATGCTCGCATGAAAACTGTTGTTATATGCAAACTCCACTAGAGGTAAATGGCGCTCCCAATCATCCTTCCAATCCAGCACACAAGCCCCTACTACCCTTCCTTGCTGCATCACACACAGCCAAGACCAATCCGAGATGCATCCGTGTAGATAGAAAATCCTCTACACCGCTTGGTAGAACTAACACAGGGGCCGATGTGAGTTTAGTCTTCAATAATTGAAAACTACTCTCACACTCCTCGGACCAGACAAATTCACTCCCTTCCTGGTCAGCTGAGTCAATGGAGCGGCGATGGATGAAAATCCCTCAATAAACGCCGATAATAACCCGTCAAACCAAGAAAACTCTGAATCTCCGAAGGAGTCTTGGGACTCTCCCAATCCATAATAGCTTGGACTTTCGCTGGTCCACTGCTACTCCCGCACCGGAGATAACATGCCCAAGGAAATGAACCTCGCGCATCCAAAAATCGCACTTGCTGAATTTTGCATACAGCTTGTGCTCACGGAGAACCTCTAACGCTATCCTCAAATGCTGACGATGTGTGGCCTCATCCGGAGAGTAAACCAACACGTCATCAATGAAGACTACAACAAAACTATCTAGATAGGGTCTAAACACTCTATTCATGAGACCCATGAACGCTGCAGGGGCGTTGGTTAGACCAAACGGAAGGACCAAAAACTCATAATGTCCATAACGGGTTCTAAATGCCGTCTTGGACACATCCTCACTCCTAATCCTCAACTGATGATAGCCAGAACGTAAATCAATTTTAGAAAGGACCGATGCATTCTGTAGCTGGTCAAACAAATCATCAATCCGATGTAAGGGATACCTGTTCTTTACCGTCACCTAGTTTAGCTTTCTATAATCAATGCATAACCGAAGTGACCCATCCTTCTTCTTCACGAATAAGACAGGTGCGCCCCAAGGGGAAACGCTAGGGCGAATAAATCCTTATCTAACAAATCCTACAACTGCTTCCTTAACTCAGCTAATTCCGCAGGTGCCATCCGATAAGGTGCCTTCGAGATAGGAGAGATGCCCGGAAGCAACTCTAGAGTGAACTCTATCTCTCTAGTTGGTGGCAATCCAGATAAATCATCAGGAAAGACATCTGGATACTCCTGCACTACATCTATCTCGGCAAGAGTAAGTGACTCATCAGCCTTGGGTATTAAACCACACTGGCAAGAAATGCGTCACAACCCTTGTCACCATTCTCATTGCCCTCGTGGCCGAGATAACAAACTTCCTGCTAAGTTCCTCGGCAAAGGATGAGAAAATTCATCCTCACCAGGAATGCGGAAACAATCTTCTTCCCACACAATCTACCAATGCATAGTGCTCCTCTAGCCAATCCAGACCAAGAATAGCATCATAGTCCTTCATCATAAGCAAGAAAAACACCCTTCTAGGACTCTATCCTCAATGCACACCAGTAAAGACGGAATACACTTCTAGTCGATACCGTACCCGCAGGTGTATGCACAGACAAAGGAACTTCTAAATCCTCAGACTCTAACCCTGACTCTAAAGCTAACTGCCTAGCAAAACGCTCGGAATGAACGAGTGAGTAGCACCCGTATCGAACAAACCCGAGCATACACACCTAAGAACAAAACCGTACCTTCGGTGACATGATCTGCCTACTCGGCATCCTCACGAGCTAACGCAAACACTCGAGCTGGGGCTCGAGGTCTCCCTGGTCGTCCTGTCGCTGGCGCTGCTGCTGCTGCTACTGGGACTGGTCCACGGTGGGCTCCCTGCTGAAGCCTCGGACAATCCTTAATCTTATGATCACTTCTCCCGCACTTCAAGCACTTCCCTGCTACTAGCCAACACTCCGTACCGCCATGTGCCCTCCCGCAATAAGGACACTCCTTCTTACCACTAGGGGAACGTTGAGAGGATACCTGACCACTGCCTGATGCCACAGGACGCTGCGGTGACTGAAAAGTCGCCTTCTTCCTCTCCTGTCTCTGGAAAGGAACTGCTGGCCTCTTCTGAGAAGCCTTCTTCTCCTCCAGATACTGCTCCATCTCCTTCCTCGCCGACACGCCGCGCTGAGCGCCTGCTCGAGAGTACGATGGTCGAAGCCACTAACCTCGTCCTCAGTGATGGTTTCAGACCCATCACGAATTTCTTCGCCTTCCTGCGCTCATGAGCTACAATATGAGGGGCGTACTTTGATAGCTCGGCAAACCTGGCCTCATACTCCAACACCGTCATGGAGCCCGAGTCAACGAGAGGAACTCCTGCTCCATCTTGTCCTGGATGTGCTCCGGAACAAACTTGGCTCGGAAAAGCCTCACGAACTCATCCCATCCGACTTCCATGGCACCATCCTCGAACCGGGTACGTAACAACGAGGACCACCATACATCGGCTCGCTCCTGTAGCATATAGGTGGCTAAAGTAACCTTGTCATCCTCAGCGCACCTAATGGCCCAGAAGATCTTCTCAATCTCCCTCATCCAGTTCTCAGCTAATAATGGATCGCTCTCCCCCTTAAAATAAGGTGGCGACATCCTCTTGAACCTTTCCATGATGGAGTGTCCACCATGGTCAGCTTGGGGAACTGGTACCTAAGCCTGCTGAGCCTCCAACTGGGCCTGGAGTGCAGCCTGAGTGTGGGCCTGCGTTTGCATGGCCTGTACTAAACCCTGCATGAATACTCCATAGTCTACTGGGGGTGGTGGAGGAAGTACAGGACCCTGGGGCGCAGGGGCCTGCTGCTCACCTGATCCTTACGCTGAGGCTCATCTCTCCTCTGCTCGCCATCACGAGTAGAAACACCACGCCTACCACGCGAAGCCATATCCTGTAAAACGGATTAATCACCATTTAGAACTAAACTATCTAAATTCTAACTAATTACTTTCTATGTGGACATCTACACTGACTTAGTATACAATGAAGATGATGGTATATGCATATTTATGTACAATTTCAGCCTGATTCTCTGATACCATCTCTGTAACGACCCTCTCATATCGGTACGGTTCCACCAACCACGTCGATATAAAAGGTATCACTACAGTGGGACATTTACCCAACACTAGTACGATAGGCTGAAACATACACAAATATAATATATCTCATGACAGCGGAATTTAAAGAACTGAAAAGAAATTTATTCCATCATCCACATTCTATTCACAGTCCGTATAGAAGGAAAAAGAGCTAGTTTTCCATAATTGAAATAAAATAAATACATTGTCCACAAGAGACTACGCAGAGTCTTTATTACATACTATGAAGAAATGAAAATTCCGATGCTAACTCCACAACAATATCTCCTACTCTCGCTCCGAGTCGCTCCTAACGATCTCCTCGGAAGAAGTAGAAACGTCTGCACCTGTACGCCGAAGCAAGAATGAGTTCAAAAGAACTCAACAAGTAAACACAGCACACTAAACATACATGCATCAAGTAATATCCAATCCTTATACTACATCATTTACACATAATGCATGGAAGTGACAATTTTTCAAATAGAAGCCTATTCATGATTTCTATACATTTTACGCATGGGATTTAGTTTTGTACACAATAAACTAATCCTATCACATGCTTCCTACACTTTTCACTATGCTATACTGATTTCATTCAATCAATCATAAGCCACATGTCGATCATTTTACACAATATTTACACATTTCATAACAACTAATTTAACATGAATTCTAAGACAATTTTACACATAGTTAACACATTCATATTAGTGAAAAGCTCGCTGTTTTACTACTATCATGTCACATTCATAAGAAACTTATTATTTTGCATGCTTTCATAAGAATTTATGAACACATATTCACTTACAAGGTTCACAATTTACACATTTTCACTTTCACTTAAACACAATTTCACTTTCACTTAAACACATTTTCACTTTCACTTAATGCCGTGACACATAGCCCAAACCACTTTAGAAGGACACACACTAATCACATCACATATCAATCACCTAGGCATTCCAGTGATTAATCTTAGTTACTGCGCAGAACCGGGAGAAGCACTCTCCACCCTAACCAGCGATACTTGTTCGCCTCCAGGATTTAATCCCAATGCCCATGGGACACACACACTTTGAACTTTCCGTGGGGACTTTCCACAGTACAGTTCCACAGCCCTCTAAGGTAGCAGTGTCACACATTGGCACATTAATACATTTTCTCAATTTTAATACATTCTAAACACAAAATAATCACACATTCATCTCATGTTCACACATTTACATTCTTCAGTATTACCTAGCATGGTACTACTGTTTTCAGTATTAATCAGATTTTTACAACAACCCTAATCATGCTGAAATTTTTGCAGAATTAAACATTTATCATATTAGCATGTATTAACCACTAAACTTAACATAGAACAAGTTTTTATAGCTACTGTCATCTGTTTAGTACAGAAATTTAACCAGAAATTCATCACAGTTTATCCATCATGCATACCAAAATTTGTATTTTTTTGAGTTACACTATTTTCTGAAAATTCTAACAGTGATAATACCAACTGTAAAAATAGTCAAACTGATACAATTTTTCATTATTTGGATTCACAATTTATTTCATACATGAATACTGACAGTACAAATTTATCACAAAATTCAGGAATTTAACTAGTTTCGCATGTATTCTAAACTTTTCTGCATTGAGTAGACATATTAACTATTTTTCAGTTCAGGAAATTTAATAAACTATACAGATGATAAATTGCTCAAATTTTTATATCATGCACCAGATATTATGAACAATGTACAGAAAATTTATGACAGTTAATTTCTACACATATTTCATAAACGACATTTTCCAAGATTAACATTCTATGGTAACACATTCCAAAAATTCTAATAATTAGTGAAAATTACAAAAATGCACAAAACTCACAGTACACTCAAACATATATATTTACATATTATATAAAATTTTACCGTATATCCTCATGCGGAAAACTCGAAAACTAGTTCATATAAGGACAGACTTGCACATTATTGCAGTCTGAAGAACTCGACGGCATAGGGTGGCCGTCTAGGTTAACGGCATTATATGATGCCGCCAACACATGATATTAGCGGCAAGGGATCTTGCCGTTAATATCCTGTCTGCAGAACACAGACTGAAAGCCCATAAATCACTTGAAAGGGGGGTTCCAGGACACGAGAAAAATCTGAGAAAATCCTGGGACATACTTGACACATGTAGGGTTAATGTGTATGGGGTACTTGCTTCTGTAAAATCTACCGACGACGATTTAAGCTGGAGAAGCCCTCCTCGGCCTGTGCCAAAGAGTCTCCAAATCCCTCCTTCTTCGGATCTTCTGTTGATCTTCACAGCACACCAGCGTGGGGAGTCGTTCCCGGATGTTCAAAGTCGACACCAGTTGATGTAGATCGCCAGACGAAGCCTCCCGAAGCCGGATCTTTCAGGTTCAAGTTAGGGTTTTGCTTAGAGAAGATAGGTTTTTTTTTTGACCCAAGAGCCAAAGGGATGGATTTGGCCGAAATCTGGATGTTATAAAGGGTTGGGGGTCGGATCGGTTAAAGGGCAAGTCTTAGAGCCGTTGGGAAGGGTTTCCTAAACAAGAGGCTCAATTTCCAGAGGCGTTTCCGGATCTGAAAACGTAACAGATCTGGGATATTGGCGTCCATATCCATGGTCGCCTATCCAAAAAATGGGCGTCCATCGATGTTGCCGCCTACCCCTAGTCAGCGTCAGCCTATGTGGACGCCGACTGGCCGACAAAACTCACTTTAATTCTGCAGAATTATAATACTACACACTAATATATATATATATATACTTAAATATACTATGCACATTTCAATAATACTCATTCCTACAATTTGTATACATAAATACTTATACATAATAATCTATACATCAATAGTGTACACTTATACGCACATACATATATTTAATCAATAAGGTGAAATTCAAGGGCCTTGCACGTGGTAAGTGCCCATGATGCACGTGGTAAGTGCAATCGATGTGATACGTGATAAGTGAAAGTGGTAGAGTAAATGATGTGGAAACGTGTAAATTGTGTAAGTGTGAACATATGTACATGTTAAATCTGTAAAAGTGAACAATGTGAATGAGTAAGTGTGCAATCATGTGGGATAAATGTGTTAAATTGTAAACTTATGATATATGTCATGAAAGTGTTAAATGCATATCCAAACAGCAACCTAAATGTATGCAAAACGATGTTTCACATGTGTAAGAATGAGTAGAATCCATATTAGGAACTTCCCTTTCAAACATATGAGAATCTCACGTTAATTGCTATCATGTTGTGATTGAATTGTATATATATATAGCTCTCATGTGAATGAAATGGTAGTGAGCATGTAATAGGATTTTCACGTTTGCAAAAGGTTGATTATGAATATGGCAAATGCATGAAAAATATTTGGATTCCATGCTAGTTGAAAGGCTCAATTAGTATAAAAGTTCATACTTAAGTGCTCATGGAATGCTAAATGGTTTCACCATGTTTTAACCTTCAAGTCATGCTACAAATGTGAAACTATGTGCATGTGATTTTATTATGTTAAAACAGCAAGTAAATTGTATAAATAAATACAAAAAGGTCACGTGAAAAGAAAGTAGTCATCGTGCTAGCTTGTTCTTTTCTTTACGCTCAATTGTATGCTCTAGTAGTAGAAATATCTATGGGTTAAAAGAATGTGTCGACGAATCATGCTACATGTTAAGTGTATTAAATAAGTGCATGTGTATGATGTATGCTCATGATTTAGAATAGAATTATGGTAGACTAATGCATGATCCTGACAAGATAATATGTATTGCTAGTTGAAGTAAGGACCATGAGTACCTTCATGATTTGATGATAGTGTGCATCTCTTTAATGTTAATGCCATATTGTGAGTGTGACATGTTTAAGTTTAAGACTTTGGTTTGCTTGCTGAGTCTTTGGACTCACTCTTGTTCGGCGTATAGGTTGACAGGTATCGGGTTCTAGAAGGAAGCTTGGTGAGGATCGTCATTAGAAGACTATTTTGTGGAGCTGTTACTAGTTGTACTTTGTTTTTTTTCCTAGCACGAAAAGAATTATTGTATGGACAATATTTGGACAAAGTAGTTCTTTTATCTTGTATTAATGTGGACATTGTCTTTCTATTTCGCTATTTAGATTGTGGAATGTGTGTTGGTGATGGGTAAGAGTTGAGTTATTATTTCATTCCGCTGTGTACTCTATTGCTATCCAGGTACATATCAACCTATCGACTAGTGTTGGGTACATGTCCCACTATGACGACGCCCTTTATACCGATGGGGATTGGTATAATCGTACCGGTATGGAGAGGGTCGTTACATCATATATTGCCATTGATCTTATAGACGGCTACCCCCATGCCGTCAAGTTCATCAGACTGCAACAGTGTGCAGATCTACTCCTCTATAAGCTAATTTTCGAGATTTTCCGCATGAGGATATACGGTAAATTTTATATGATATGTAAAGATACATGTTGGAGTGTACTGTGAGTTATTGAAATTTTGTAATCTGCCCTAATTATTAGAATTATTTGAATGATCGACCGACAGAATTTTAAGCTTGAAAAATCTCATTTGTGAAGTCTGTATAGAATTTAACTATCATGAAGTTTCTGTACACTGTTTATTAAGTCTAATGCATGATGTAAAAATTTGGAAAATTTATAACATCTGTATAGTTTATTAAATTTTCTGAACTGAAAAATAGTGAATATGTCCACTCAGTGTAGAAATGTTAATAATTCGTGCGAAATTAGTTAAAATCCTATAAATTGACATATAATTAGAACTGTCAGTATTTATGTATATAATAATTTTTGGATCTAAACAATAAAAATTTATGTCAGTTTGACTATTTTTACATTGATAACATCACTGTTAGAATTTTCAAAAATTATGTGTGATTCAGAAAAATGTGGATCTTGGTATGCATCATGGTTAGACTGTGATAGAATTCTAGTTAAATTTCTGTACTGAACTGATGACAATAGCCATATATGTTGGTTTTATGTTAGATATTAACAAATAGTGCATGTTAAAGATGATTAGTGTTAATTCTGTAAATTTCAGCACGATTAGACTGTTTTAAAACTTGGTTAATACTGAAGACAGTAGTATCATGCTAGGTAATACTGAAGAATGTAAATGTGCGAACATGAGATGAATGTGTAAAAATTGTGCATTTAGAAGTGTGTTGAAACATGAGAAAATGTATAAATGTGCCAATGGGTGACACTGCTACCTTAGAGGGCTGTGGAACTGTACTGTGGTAAGTCCCCACGGAAAAGTTCAAAGTGTGTGATGTCCCATGGGCATTGGGATTAAATCCTGGAGGCGAACAAGTATCGTTGGTTAGGGTGGAGAGTGCTTCTCCCGTTCTGCGCAGTAACTAAAATTTATCACTGGAATGCCTAGGTGATAGATATGTGATGTGATTAGTGTGTGTCCTTCTAAAGTGGTTTCGGCTATGTGTCACGGCATTAAGAAATTGTGAAATTTTTTAAGTGAAAGGAAATGTGTAAATTGGTTTAAGTGAAGGAAATGTGTAAATTGTGAGACTGTGTAAGCAAATATGTGAAGATTATTTAGAATTCATGCTAGAATAGTCTTTTATGAAATATGCAAGTCCATGTTTAAAATGATCAATAATAGTATATGAATGGTTGAATGAAATTTAGTTTAACATAGTGAGAGTATGTAGAAAGCATGTGATAGGCTTAAGTTTTGTTGTATAAAAGAAATTCCATGTGTAATATGTGTAGAAATCATGCATAGGTTTCTATTTGAATTGATTGTCAAATCTACGCATTATGTATAAATTGTGTAGCATGAGAATATGAATGTTATATGATGCATGTATGTTTAGTGTGTTTGGTGTTACTTGTTGAGTTCTTTTGAACTCATTCTTGCTTCGGCGTACAGGTGCAGACGTTTCTACTTCTTCCGAGGAGATCGTTAGGAGCGACTCGGAGCGGGAGTAGGAGATCTTGTTGTGGAATTAGCATTGTACTTTTCCCTTATTTCATAGTATGTGATGAAGACTCTGCGTAGTCTCATGTGGACAATGTATTTATTTTATTTTCAGTGATGAAAAGTTAGTTCTCTTTTCTTCTATAAAGATTGTGAATAAAATGTGGATGATGGAATAAGAATTTCTTTTCAGTTCTTTCAATTCCGCTGTCATGTGTTATATATTTGTGTATGTTTCAGCCTATCGTACTAGTGTTGGGTAAATGTCCCACTGTGGCGACGCTTTCTATATCGACGGGGTTGGTAGAACCGTATCGATAAAAAGAGGGTCGTTACAGAGATTGGTATCAGAGAGTCAGGCTGAAATTGTACATAATATGCGTATACCATCATCTTCATTGTATGCTAAGTCTGTGTAGATTGTCCACATAGATAAGTAATTAGTTAGAAATTAGATAGTTTAGTTCTAAATTGTGATTAATCTATTATGCAGGATATGGCTTCGCGTGGTAGACGTGGTGTTCCTGCTCGTGATGGCGAGCAGAGGAGAGATGAGCCTCGGCGTGAGGATCAGGGTGAGCAGCAGGCCCCTGCACCCCAGGGTCCTGTACTTCCCCCACCGCCACCAGTAGACTATAGAGTGTTCATGCAAGGTTTAGTGCAGGCCATGCAAACGCAGGCCCACTGCGACGACCCTCATTATACCGGTACGGTTATACCAACCCACGTCGGTATAGCGAGCGTCATCACAGTGGGACATTTACCCAACAATGACATTTAGCTGAGATACACGTGAATATAAGAACAGAGTAGCGGAAGTAAAAGAACCACTGTCTTCATTTCATTCATCATCCACATTCAACATACATGTTTCGATAACATTTAAAGAGCTAAAAGTCCACATAATTTAAATTGCTGAAAATCAAATACATAGATGTCCATACTTATACATTCTTCCGTGACAATGCTAATACAATGTTCAATTTACATACTATGAAAATCACAAAATGTCACAAGTACTCCAACACTCTAATCTCCGTGCTCGGATTCGGTCTCCAACGTCTCCTCCACAAGTGTCTCGTCACCAACTACACATGTACGCCGAAGCAAGTAGTGAGTCTAAAAGACTCCGCAAGTAATTCTACACATACCGTACATGCACATATCATAGTAGGTTCTACATACACATTCACAAGACACAACATGTAGCATGCTTGACATTAAATTTTACAACCTATCATGGTGAATCTACAATTTAAATACATGGACTATGCTTTCAGATTTCCTAAAATATAATCACCTATCACATGCTTCCTATTCATTCCTCACTTAAAAATCTACCCTCAACCAACTAAGACATGAAAGCCATTAACATGAATTCCCGAGCATGCATGAAAGGAAACATACCTAACATGGAATCTACACATTCCTACGCATATACGTAACCATTTCACATGCTTTAAGCTTGCTGATTTTACATGTTTTAGCAACCATAATCTAACACATGAGAGCTACAACAACGATTAAATCACAACATGCGAACAACCAAGTATGGAAGTTGTTTATATATGCTTAACAATTATCCCTAGCATGGATTCTAGGCATTTTGCATACATAAACATGATCATAACATAGTAAAGCTACTGGTTAAGCATGATTTCAGATTGTCATAACATGGATTACAAACTCACATCCTCACATTTTGGTTTCACATTTTTACACAATTTTAAATTCGCATATTTCACACTTTACACATGCACTTTTATACATTGTTCACATTCACATTTTTCACATGAACACATACACATTTACACATTCACATTTTTCACATGAACACATACACATTTGCATATTCACATTTATTGCCGTGACACATAGTCCAAACCACCAAAGAAGGACACAACACATCACATCACATAGACGCCATCTAGGCAATACAACGGCGACTCTTGGACTGTGCAGACCGAGAGAACAAGTCTCCACCATAACCAGTGGTACTTGTCCACCTCCAGGATTTCCCCCTAATGCCCTTAGGGTCACAACACATTGAACCTTCTCAGGGGGACTTTTCCCCGATACGGTTCCACTGCCCTCTACGGAAGCAGTGTCACATTTGGCACAAGTTACACATTACACATTTTACTGATTTTAACACATATGTTACACATGTCACTCTCATTCCATTCACTTTCTCACTCACATGCACACTTCTCTATTTTTCCTAACATGGCACTACAATTACAGAAATTTAGTGTTCAGAAAATTTCACTAATCAGGTTGCTATATAGAAAATCAAATCATTTTTACAACGGCATGCATTAGTTTCACATTTTTACATGGGAAATTCATATTGCATCATATACTGGTCCAAATGACCTGAAATGTTAACCACATGCTAATTTCGGGATTAGGGTTCTTCATGCAAAATTTCAGATTTTTCTAAGCTAAAACGAAATTACAGAAAATCTAACATTAATTCCACATGCTATCCGCAATTTGATTTAACATGGAGTTGAACACAAGCACAATTTTAACAACTCACTGTCTGAGCCCTAACAGGCATGGAGCTACAGAATTTATTCCTGAAATTTGTGGGCAATACATGATTTACCGAAGATTTATCATGACCTACGCATGATTTCTATTTCCCAAACAACATTTTCACTAATTCACACAAGCATGGGAAAAATCTCAGAATTTCAGAACAGAGACTGACTAATACATGCATGACCCATAAAATGTAGGACATTCAGACTCGTCCTAAATCATACAAACAAAGGGTTGACAAGATTAGCAACTCATCATACATGTATTTCCATAGAAATAATAAACTCTATCATTTACCACCTTGCACAAAAATCCATCCCACACCCACATTCACTAGTATACATAGTACATAAGGCTACAATATATCATCACGAGAAACACATCGAAAATAGATGTATATAGAGGAGAGAACAGTTTTCTGTTCTGTCCTGAAGAGCTTAACGACAATCCTTGGCTGTCAAAGGGAGTTAACGGCACAATCGCTGGACGCTAAGCATGATCTAGCGGCAAGGGATATTGCCGTTAAGATCAGGTCTGTGCAAAACACAGACCCGAGCTCCAGATGGGGTGAATTTGGGGGTCTAGGACACGAGGGAAAATACATAAAAATGGTAAAAACCATCGTAGACACATACATGAACACTATGGGTAGGGTACTTGCCTTTTAGGTATACTCCAGAGGGATCAAAAGGCTTGGTGAAGCTCTCCTTAGGTTGTCCAAGAAGTTCCCAACCAGCCTCCAAGATGGCCTTCTCCGGGTTCTTGAGCAAGCTCCAGTGCAATCCGAGGTCGGGGATGCCTTCCTCGATGATCCAGCAAGCTCCTTGATGCTGCAGGTGGCCGGATCAAGCTTCAGAACTTCAGATTTTGGGTTGCAAAGGTGAGGGTTTCTCACAGTCCGAAAAAAGGGTTTCACTCCTTTCTCTTCTTCCTCTCTTGCAAAGGTAAAGAGGAAGGCTTAGGGTATAAAAATGGGTTTGTATATAGTAGAGGGGGTTCTCTCCTATCACGCAGGGGTGACAAGATGGCCTTTCAGACCGTTGGGGACAGTTCCCCATGGTTGGGGTGGCTTGCTTCCAGAATTTCGGGTCTGCAACGCATGTAGGTCAGAGAAAATGGCGTCCACATCGCTGGACGCTGGACTTAGTGTTGGCGTCCAAAGGGTTGACGCCGACACCACATCGACGTCTACTAATATTGACGCTAATCTGGCCTTCGCCAGAACTCTAAAAATGCAGAAACCCATGCACATCATGTGTATATATGTAATATTGTGCCACACTACCATCAAGAAATACATACATTATTTATACCTAAATTATACACATTACAACACATAACTATACTAATAATACATACGTAGATACATACAAACATACACAAGCACAACATTCACACACACGACACAAAAAAAATGCGACGGAAATTCGAGGGCCTCACACCCTCTCCCCCTTAAAACAACTCTGTCCTCGAAGTTAGAATGACGCTACTTAAACAAAAGGGGATACTTCTTCTCATCGCATCCTCAAGCTCCCAAGTAGCCTCCTCTCGTGAGAAGTTCCGCCAGAGAACTTTCACCGACGCAATACTATTGTTCCGAGATGCTGAACCTTCCGGTCAAGAATAGCTACTGGTTGCTCGAATACGACAGATCTGGCTGAATCTCCACTGGCTCATGTAATCACATGAGACGGATCTCGGACATACTTCATGAGCATCGAAACGTGGAACACAGATGACACTAGCCAAAGCTGGGGGTAAGGCTAGCTCATATGCCACGCTGCCCAAACGTCTGAGAATCTCATATGGGCCAATGAACCTAGGCTCAACTTACTATGCCTGCCAAATCTGACAACACCTCGAGTAGGCGATATCTTGAAGAAGACATGATCGCCAACCTCGAACTCAAGATCCTTCCTCCTGTTGTCGGCATAGCTCTTCTGCCTATCCTGCCGCAACAAGCCTCTTCCTGATAAGCTGGACCTTATCCGAAGTCTCCTGAACTAACTCTGGACAAATCAATTGCCTATCACCAGTCTCCTCCAACATAACGGAGATCTGTAGGGCTACCATACAACGCCTCGAATGGAGCCATACCAATACTTGCATGAAAGCTGTTGTGTATGCGAACTCCACTAGAGGTAGATGACGCTCCCAATCATCCTTCCATTCCAAAACACACACTCTCAACATATCCTCGAGCGTCTGGATAGTCCTCTTGGACTGTCCGTCAGTCTGGGGATGAAACTCCGAACTGAGCTTCAGCTCCGAACCTAAAGCATTCTGAAGACCCTTCCACAACCTCGAAGTAAATCTCAGATCTCGATCCGAAATGATCGACTTCGGCACACCATGCAATCTAATGATACCACTAACATACAATCTAGCTAAACTCTCTACTGACTACTTCTTCTTCATAGGAAAGAAATGAGCAGTCTTCGAGAATCTATCTACAACTACCCAAATCGAGTCATTGCCCCTTCTAGATCGAGGCAAACCCGAAACAAAGTCCATAGTGACAGCTTCCCACTTCCACACTGGGATGTCCATCCTTTGCATAAGGCCGGATGGTCGCTGTCGCTCGGCCTTCACTTGTTGGCATACTAAACACCGGGATACATAATCCGCTACATCCCTCTTCATACCAGACCACCAAAATGATCTCTTCAGATCCTGATACATCTTAGTGTTACCTGGATGAATAGAGAATCACGATCTATGTGCCTCCGCTAACACATGCTCACGGACATCTACTAAATCGGGGACACAAACACGGTGCTGAAATCTAATCACACCGTTCTCATCACGAGCAATGCCTGCCTTGCCCACTAACTCTAAGAGTCTAGGGTCGACTCCCTGCTGCTCAATCACCTCATCCAGTACAGAGGATCTAAGGGATAGCTGAGCTACAAAAGCCTGGCATAGCGATGGCTCTAACTCAGTCAATGCGCAAGCCGCATCTTCCAACATCTTCCAATCCTGCTGGAGAGATGGCCTCTTTCTACTCAGAGCATCCGCTACAACATTCGCCTTTCCAGGGTGATACTGAAGGTCGAAGTCATAGTCCTTCAAGAACTCAATCCATCTTCTCTGCCTCAGGTTTAATTCCTTTTGGGAGAAAAGATACTTTAAGCTCTTGTGGTCGGTAAACACCTCAAATCTGATAGCATAAAGATAGTGCCTCCAGATCTTTAGTGCATGAACCACTACTGCGAGCTCCAAGTCATGAGTCGGATAGTTCTTCTCATGCTCCTCAACTGACGAGAAGCATAAGCCACTACCCTTTCCTAGTGCATGAGCACACAGCCTAAACCAATCTGAGACGCATCCGTGTAGATAGCAAAACCCTCTACACCGCTCGGTAAGACTAACACCGGGGCTGTCGTGAGCTTAGTCTTCAATAATTGAAAACTACTCTCACACTTCTCGGACCAAACAAACTTCACTCCCTTTCTGGTAAGCTAAGTCAAAGGGGCGGCGATGGATGAAAATCCCTCAATAAATCGCCGATAGTAACCAGCTAAACCAATAAAACTACGAATCTCGAAGGGGTCTTGGGAACCTCCCAATCCATAACTACCTGGACCATTGCTGGATCCACTGCAACACCAGCACCAGAGATAACATGCCCGAGGAAATGAACCTCGCGCAACCAAAAGTCGCACTTGCTGAACTTAGCATACAACTTGTGCTCACGAAGAACCTCTAACACTAACCTCGGATGCTGACGGTGGTGGCCTCATCCGGAGAGTAAACCAAGACATCATCAATAAACACCACGACAAAGCTATCCAAATAAGGCCTAAACACTCTGTTCATGAGATCCATGAACGCTGCAGGGGCATTGGTCAATCCAAAAGGAAGGACCAAAAACTCATAATGTCCATAACGGGTTCTAAACGCCGTCTCGGACACATCCTCACTCCGAATCCTCAACTGATGATAACCAAATCGCAAATCAATCATAGAAAAGACTGATGCATCTTGCAACTGGTCAAACAAATCATCAATACGAGGTAAGGGATACCTGTTCTTCACAGTAACTTGGTTCAGCTTCCTGTAGTCAATGCATAACCTAAGTGACCCGTCTTTCTTCTTGAGAATAATACAGGTGCGCCCCAAGGGGAAACACTGGGGCGAATAAATCCCTTATCTAGCAACTCTTGCAACTGCCTCCTTAACTCGGCTAACTCCGCAGGTGCCATCCGATATGGAGCCTTCGAGATAGGAGAGGTGCCCAGGAGCAACTCTATGGTAAACTCTATCTCTCTATCCTGTGGCAAACCAGACAAATCATCAGGAAAGACGTCTGGAAAATCCTGCACTACCTCAATCTCCGCAAGAGTAGTGACTCATCAGCCTCTGGTACTCATACCACGCTGGCAAGAAAAGCGTCAGAACCCTTGTTCACCATGCGCATCGCCTTCATGGCAGAGATGACTAACTTTCCCGCCAAGTTCCTTGGTAAGGGATGAGAGAACTCATCCTCACCAGGAATGCGGAAAACAATCCTCTTCCGGCGACAATCCACTAACGCATAGTGCTCCTCTAGCCAATCCAGATCAAGAATAGCATCATAGTCCTTCATCTTTAGCAAGAAGAAACACCCATCTAGGATTCTATCCTCAATGCACACAGGTAACGACGGAATGCACTTCCTAGTCGATACCGTACCCGCAGGGGTGTGCACAGACAAAGGGACTTCTAAATCGTCAGACTCTATACCTAACTCTAGGGCTAACTGCCTAGCGAACCACTCGGAAATGAACGAGTGAGTAGTACCCGTATTAAACAAAACCCGAGCGTGCACACCTAAAAGCAAAACCGTACCTTCAGTGACATGCTCCGCCTGCTCGGCATCCTCGCGAGCTAAAGCAAACACTCGAGCTGGGGCTCGAGGCCTTCCTGGTCTTCCTGTATCTGGCGCCGCTGCCGCTACTACCGCTGGGGCTGGCACTCCGCGCCGGACTCCCTGCTGAAGTCTTGGGCAATCCTTGATCTTGTGGTCACTGCTTCCGCAGTTCAAGCACTTGCCTGTAATCATCCAACAATCGGTACCACCATGTGTCTTCCCACAGTGGGGACACTCTTTCTTCACACCAGGGGAACGTACAAAGGGTACTTGGAAACTGTCGACTGCCACGGATCGCTGCGGTGTCTGGTACACTGCTTTCTTCTTGTCTTGCCGTTGGAATGTCGCTGCTGGCCTCTTCTGCGAAGCTTTTTTTCTTCCAAGTATTGCTCCATCTCTCCCTCCTGCCTACAAGCAGCACTAAGGGCCTCGTCCAACGTGCGGTGGTCAAATGCCACGAGTCTCGTCCGCAGTGATGGCTTGAGTCCCATCACGAACTTCTTTGTCTTCTGCGCTCGTCTGCCACGATGTGAGGTGCATATTTAGAGAGTTCAGAAAATCTTGCCTCATATTCCAGCACAGTCATGGAGCCTTGAGCCAAAGAGAGGAACTCCTGCTCCATCCGATCTTGCACATGCTCGAGGACGAACTTGGCCCGAAAGAGCCTCATGAACTCATCCCAAGCAACATCGATAGCTCCGTCCTCAAACCGGGTATGCAACAATGAGCCCACCATACATCAGCTCTTTCCTGCAGTACACCGCTCATAAGCACCATCTAACAAATCTAGCTAACAAACATACAAGCATATAAACTAAAGCATACATGTAGCATGTAGGTGGCCAATGTAACCTTATCATCATCTGCACACCTGATGGCTCGGAAGATCTTTTCTATCTCCCTCATCCAGCTTTCAGCCAACAACGGATCGCTCTCCCCCTTAAAAGAGGGTGGCAGCATCCTCTTGAATCTCTCCATGGTAGAAGGTCCACCATGGTCCTGAGCTGGTACTTGAGCCTGCTACATCACAGCAAACAATGCCAATCAACACAATATCACATAATTAAATAAAATAGACTATTAATCCTTGTTTTTGCTTGTGCAATGGGGGACCAGCTCTTCAGCTTCAGCTCCTGGATGAAGACTCTGATGGCTCAAAATTCTCCTTCAGTTGGATTATCCAAGATGCTTGAAGCTTTTCTTCCTTCAGATCCGGAAGCAATTCACCAGGATGAAGCTTTCTTCAGAGGTCGGCTGGAATAGTCTGGAGCATGATGAGCAGATGTGTGTCCTGATGGATGCCTCTCCAAAAGCCAAGTGGCAAAGGGGTATTTATAGCCCCAAGGGTCCACAAAATATCTTGGGAATTGGGAGCATAGGAATTCCCGCCCAAAAAGCCCTTACCAAAATCCTCCACGTGTCTTGGTAATTTTAGATCTGGAGAATTATCCAAACTGTGTCGACACTGCACTGTTATGTGTCGACACACAGGTTCCTGGCTGAGAAACAAGTTCCTGGGACAGTGTACTAGTGTCCACACACAACTGGATTGTGTCGACACCACTGGGTACTTGCTGAAATCTTGGTTCTGGGACAGTCAACTAGTGTCGGCACCACAAGGCACTATGTCGACACCACTGGCCATTTCTTCAGAATTCTTCTTCTGGGACAGTGAACTAGTGTCGACACCACAAGGTACTGTGTCGACACCACTGAGATATATGACCTTTTCTTTGAACTATACATGAAGGAAACATTGTGAGATATAAATTTAAGCATAATAAGCATGACTTCAGTATATTAATGAATCATATTTGAGTATCATCAAAATAAGAGATCCACAATCTCTCCCTTTTTGATGATGGCAACTATGATTCATTAAGTTAACTTGAATTTCACACAAATAGATTTTTGAAAAATCATCCATTCACAATTTCATAGCATATCATAAGCATAACAATGACATTACAAATTTCATCCCTTTGCAAGCAAAACATGTCATTCATTGTCATTTCCAAAGAAAAGTCATACATACAAGCATCCAACAATACATCCATCAGCCGAAATATGTTAGCATTCATATCAAGATGTATTCCAAAAAGTTTAAGTTTGTTTAACATCCCAAAAATGTAAATCCTTCTCCCCTTTGACATCATCAAAACAAAGGACATCATGCAGAAGGAGGTGGAGGAGGAGGAGGAATAGTGAGCAAGATGGTCTCCATGGTCTTCATCCTTGCTTCCATAGCAGTCAAGTTTGTTCTCATTTGTGTTTGCATAGTGGAGAGTCTGGTGTGCAGAAGATCTTCCATTCTTTGATGGTTTTCATACATATTCTATTGAAAGACACCAAGACTGTGAGTTGCATGTTGAGATGAGGAGGATAAGCTGGGAACTATTCCATGTTGCATGAAATTGCTAAAATTAGACTTGAGATCTGCCATTTCTTGATCAATGTGGGCAATCAAAGTCTTCATGCCGTCCATATCATCAACCAGATGAGCAAAGGACAATAGAGTTTTGGACACTTGAGTTACAACTTCTTGACTATTAAACAGTCCCTGTTGAGTGTTAAGCAAAATTCCTTCCAGAACTATTTGAATCTTGAGCTAAAGTTCTTTAAGTTGGGTACAAGCATCACCCAAAGTGCCAATTAGCCTGTTGAATCTCCTAGTTGCATGCTCAGCTGCTTTATGTTGTCTCACAAACTAACCATTAACAGAATTTTCCAATCTCTGAATCTAGAGTTCAAATCTGTTAGACATTTCTGTTATGCAGGAATTTAGAGTTTCAAACTGAGTTTGCAGAAATGTATATAGCTGAGGTGATCCACTATCTGAAGTGGAGGCTGAACTGTGATAATGGGTGAGAAAGGTTGAATGGACATGTATATTTGATGGAGGTGGAGATGCATGAGGAGAAGGCATAGCTTGGGGCTCAAAAGGAATTTCAACCTCAATATGTGGCTGGTCCACTGGATCAATTTGAGTTGCTGCATCTTCTGGAGCAACTTCTTCTTGCACTTGTTCAACATGTGGTTAGGCTCTATAATGGCCCTCTTAACACTTGATCTCCCTCAACTCTGAACCTCATGAACTTTTGCAAGTGATGCAAACAATATATATATTTGAGGGATTTTCTGAACTTTTTCATTCACAAATGAAATTCCAAAATGCTTGAATACAGTTGTAAGGTGTGCAGCATAGGGTAAGGATCTATGAAGATCTTTCCTTATGGTTTCAGACATAATTTGAGTCATTATCAAATTCAAATTGATTTTCACATTCTTCTTCATGCCATACATCATAAATCTCTGAATATCTGTCAATCTATTCCTGCCACCACCCTGTGGTGTGATTATTGTGGTAAGAATGTGATGTACCAAATAGAGAACTGGAGGAAAGGTGTTGGTATTGAATCTTGTGACATGGGTTTGCCTTGAATCCATTGAGTCATGAGGAAGACCAGTGAGCAAAGTGTAGGCTTCATGAAGATTGAATTCGCATCATTTGAAAAGTGAAAAAGCTTAGAAGCTAAATCATGAGTGAAAAGGATAGATACACCCTTGACTTCAGACCTGAAACCTTCTGGATCATCCACCATGTTCAAATAGAATTCTTGAACTAAACGTGGATACAAAATTCTGAATTCTGAGATAAACTTCAGCCACCCTTGAAACTGGAAGAGGGGTATAAGCTCTGGAAAAGCATTTGCAAGAGCTTCATCATCTAAAGCAACAGCCCTAGGCTTCAGAATAGAACGACCTTCAGTTGCAACTTGAGATGGGGTGACTACTTGTGCCTCAGATGAGTCTGAAGACTCTGAGGATGAGTCTTCTTCAGAAGAATCACTGGAATCCGGTAGAAGCTTCCTTCTAGGGTGACGAGAGGGCATAGGAGACTTGCCTTTGCTTAGAGAAGATACCCTTCCTCTCTTGGATGGGGTTCCTGAAGGAGTTACCTCACCCTTTCTCTTTGACGGATCATGGCGAAATTTGCTTCTCCTCTTCGGTTGAGGCTCTTCAATGACGATGCTTTTTGCAGCCGCCCTAGTCTTTGCCCCTCTCCTTGGAGTCTGCTTGGGAGCCATGTTGAAGGGAAGGATGAGAAGAGAAGAAGGATGGAAGGTTGGAGAAGAAGAAACGGAAAGCAGGGGATCGATTCTTGGGATGTTTGAAGGAGGGAAGAATTCAAGTGGGGTGAGAAAATCAAATGGTAGGGTCGACATGGGACCTAGGGCATAGAAAAGGTGATTTAATCCCTCAAGATGGGCGATAAAATGTACCTACAGTCCAAATACCCTAAACATTAGTCGCCGATCAAGCCCAGTGTATCGACACATATGAAGTGTGTCGACACACAAGAAAGGTGTGTCGACCTTACTTGATAATGATTCAGAGTTATTGAGAGGAATGAGAAGGGAAACCTTCTATATGATGAGTCATATCTGAAATCAATTATTCAGGGATTTTTAACATGTTAAAGAGATCATTTCCAATTTTTCATCATAATTCCATCATTTATTCACTGGGTTGAAAGATATCTAGCATGAAATTGATCATTAAGAAATCCTTAAGGATTGAAATGATTGCTAAAGTGATATAAAATCTTCTACACAATCAATCTCAATCTTTACACTTTACTTAACCAAAAGTAATGTGATTTCTTTAGGATTAAGTCAATTTATATTTAAATTAAACACTCTGAAAAGATTTGATTTCAGGTTTAAGTTGTTCATTTTCTTTGATTGAATTTTCTTTAACTTTTAAGCAATGAGCAATCAAATATAGTAAATCCTTTTCACTCAAGAATACATGCTTTTTACACACCAAAATCCCTGGCTACTAAAGATTTACTAATTATCCTGCTTCAAGGGGTGAATTAAAACCTTTTTACATGGAAATATACATTTATCAGACACCAATATTTCCAGTTACTCAGTTGACATTAGTTCTTTTTGTTTTGATTTTACCCCTTAGAATAGAGATAACACAACACCTCATGACATACATGGCACTTCACTTTTGCGAAGGTGTGCAGTTTCTCAATGTTATGCCATCGCTCTGTCAGAAAATCATCTTGTAGATGAACATTGAGACTTTTGACACAACTTTACCTTTTATCAGTCTTGAAAGAAGTATGTAAGATCAATACACAATTGAGCAAAAGTCCATAAAAGAAATCAAGTTACTTGAGGAGTTTAAAGTAAAAGAGAGTGTTGACTGAAGGAACATGCTATAGCAATTAAGAAATCAATCCTTATTTTCTTTAGAAGAATTAATGAACATTTCATGTATTAGATATTCATCAACACACTGAATTAACTTTGGTTTTGATGAGAGAAAATGGAAATGAAGTCTTTAGCTCCCCCTGAGTTATTGATCATCTATTTTCATCAAAAGTAAAGAATTCCTTCTTCAATGAAAGAGTGATTAAGATGATCAAGTGAATTTGATGATTTAGAAATTGAGGAATTGATGGCTTCAAGAATGAACATGAACTTGATAGAAGTTTCACAAAAGGCTCACATTACCTCAACATTTTCTTGATCAGTCTCAGCAACTTTCTCTCAAAAGAGTTTGTAAACAATCTTGATTCTTTTGAATTGAAATGTCAGATCATACCCTTGTTTCTCAAGCAGAGGTGCTCCCCCTCAATATGTGCATCAGAAATTCAGCATTCAACTAATGCACACTCAATTTCATCAAACAACCATACATGATCAATCATGTTTCGAGCATATTAATAGCAATCACAATAATTTTGTTTTTAATAATTTCAAAAACTCAATGATTCTTACACATTTTAGATCATGGGTACTTGACGGAGGATTTTCCTCAACACATAATGATAGCTTTCAAACAAGCATAACTTGTCCTTCCACTAATCACTATTTGATATACCTCATAATCTTAGCATAAAGAATCAAAAAGTTTTTTCAGTTCTTATTCCATGCTGCATATTCCAAGTTCTCTTCTCAGAGATGTGAGTCCATCTTCAGCCAATGGTTTTGTGAAAACATATACAATTTGTTTTTCAGTAGGGATGAATTCTAATTCAATGTTTTTATTTGCAACTTCATCGCTTAGAAAATGATGCCTGATCTCAATGTGTTTTGTTCTAGAGTGTTGAATTGGATTTTTGGAAACATTGATTGCACTAGTATTGTCACATATAATATATGAGCATCCAATATCAATGTTGTAGTCAAGCAATTGACTTTTAATCCACAACACTTGAGTTGCACAACTTCCTGCAGCAACATATTCTGCTTCTGCAGTAGATAGTGCAACAGAGTGTTGCTTTTTGGAAGCCCATGTTATCATGCAATTTCCTATGAATTGACAATAACCACTAGTACTCTTTCTATCACGCTTACATCCAGCATAATCAGCATCAGAATATGAAATCAAATTAGCATGACATCCAACTGGATACCATAAACCCAAATCACAAGTTCCACAGAGATATCTAAAAATCCTCTTAACTGCAAGCGACTTTCCTTCGGACTAGACTGAAATCTAGCACAAAGACATACACTAAATTGAATATCTGGCCTACTTGCAGTAACATATAAAAGAGGTCCAATCATACCTCTGTATTGCTTTGCATCAACCAATTTACCTTTTTCATCTTTGTCCAATTTGATGCTTGTACTCATGGGAGTTGATGCTGGTTTGGCTTGATCAAAGTGAAATCTTTTGAGCAATTCTTTTACATATTTGGCTTTATTTATGAAGAACCCGTCTTCAAGTTGTTTGACCTGCAAACCAAGAAAGAATTGTAATTCTCCCATAAGACTCATTTTAAATTCACTGTGCATGTGATTTGAAAATTCTTCACACAGTGAAGGATTAGTGGATCCAAAATTAATATCATCCACCTACACTTGAACTACAATGATATGATTGTGGACTGATTTTGTGAAAAGAGTTTGATCCACCTTACCTCTGGAATAATTTTTACCAACCAGAAAACTGCTCAATCTGTCATACCATGCTCTTGGAGCCTGTTTCAAACCATATAGAGCTTTATGCAGTTTATACACATGGTTAGGTTTATCATGATCCTCAAATCCAGGAGGTTGAGCAACAAACACTTCTTCTTTTATGTAACCATTTAAAAAGGCAGTTTTCACATCTATTTGAAGTTTTTGGAACATGTATATGCCAATAGAATTCTCACTGTTTCTAATCTAGCTACTGGTGTAAAGGATTCCTCAAAATCAACTCCAAGTTCTTGATTATATCCTTTAGCAACCAGTCTTGTTTTATTTCTGACAACTTTTCCTTCTTCATTCAATTTATTCCTAAACACCCATCTAGTTCCAATTATTGAGTTTTCAGGATTATGGGAACTAGACTCCAAACATTATTTCTTTGAATTGATTCAACTCATCATGCATTGCTTCTATCCAAGAATTATCTTTTAGTGCTTCTTCAATGTTTTTGGGTTCTATTTGAGATATGAAAGCCATATGATCTTGTTCAATGACATTTCTGAAATGAGATCTTGTATGGTTTCTGTCATGAACATTTCCAACAACATTCTCAAGTGGATGGTCTTTAAAGTATTTGAAATTACCTCTTGTTGTGTACTTACCTGCTCTGGTGTCGACTCAATGTCCTGTTATGTCAACTCAGCTTCAGGTTTAGCAACCTCTTCATTCTCCATAGATTGATCTTTTTCTTTTATGAGAATGTCAACATCTTCTCTTGATTCCTGCACAAATCAAGGTGTAGTAGATTTTTCAATATTCTCATCAAATATGACATGAGGAGTTTCATCCACACTGTTGATTCATTGTTAAACACTCTATATGACCTTGAATTTTCAGAATATCCTAGAAAGATGCTACATCACTTTTCTTTTCAAATTTATCAAGATCATGTTTGTCATTATTATGAATGAAAACTTTACATCCAAAGACTCTAAAATATGCAATGTGAGGTTTCTTACCTTTCAAAAGTTCATAGGAAGTTTTCTTAAGGACTGGTCTTACCATTACTCTGTTGAGGACATAACATGAAGTGTTTATGGCTTCTGCCTAAAATTTTCTTGGAAGCTGACTTTCAATTAACAATGTTATTCCCATCTCCACTAAAGTCCTATTCTTCCTTTCAACAATTCTGTTTTGTTCAGGAGTCCTTGGAGAAGCAAACTTGTGATCAATTCCTTTATTCCTGCAAAAATCAAAAAACAAATTATTGTCAAATTCTCCTCCATGGTCAGTAAGAATGGAGTGAATTTTATTTGTTTTTGCATTTTCAATTTTATCAACAAATTCTTTGAAATTTTCTAAAGTGTCACTCTTGTGAGATAGAAAATACACCCATGTGAATCTAGAAAAATCATCCACAATCACATATCCAAATCTATGTCCACTAAACTGAGTGTCCTAGTTGGACCAAATAAGTCCATATGCAACAATTCAAAAGGTTTGGAAGTGATTAAGGGTGCAACAGATTTGAATGATTCCTGGTTGTTTACCTTGGGCACATGAAACACATACAATTACATTTTTCTTTTCTTAATCTTTGGTAAACCATTTACAAGTGAATATCTTAGCAACTTATTCAGAACATTTTCACTAGCATGACCTAACCTTCTATGCCCAGTTGGAAAAGATCATGCTGGTTTGCAACAAGACAAGGATTTTCATGTTGATCATCATTCAAATCAACCAAGTAAACATTATTAATCCTTTGACCAAGAAATTTTATTTTTCCAGAATATTTTTTAACAATTTCACATGATTCTGAATTGAAAATTACCTTAAGGCCTTTGTCACACAGTTGACTTATGCTCAAGAGATTATGATCAAGTCCTTCAACAAGTAAAACATTTTCAATTGAGCTTGAAGGATTCTTACCAATTCTTCCTGTTCCAATGATTTGCCCTTTATTCTTACCTCCAAAAATTATTTGTCGACCATCTTTTTCAATCAATGTTGAAAATGTTTCCTTATCTCCAGTCATATGTCTTGAACAGCCACTATCAAGGTACCATTTATCTTTCTTGTGGGCTGTAAGACATTCCTGCAAAATAAAATTAGAAAGAGAATTTTGGTACCCAAATTGCTTTGGGTCCCATCAGTTGTTTCAACTTAGCAACAAGATGTTTTGGAATCCAGATTTGCCTTATTTTCATTGAATTCATGATTGATCTGCATTTTTCATCAGTGTGACCAGATTTCTTGCATATAGTGCACATCATGATTCTTTGTGGTGTAAAACCCTTATTCTTATTAATGTATGATTTAGAATTAACTGAAGAGTTTTTTTTGTTTTTTGGATTTGATGTTGGTCTCAAACTGGATTCTAAATTCTGTTGACCTTTACCTTGAGCCTTTTCATGTTTAAATTGTATTTTGAAAATTTTTACCTGATTTTGAATTATTGTCTTTGAGTTTGCTTCTCATTTTTCCTTGAAGTTATTTTCCGAATTACCATAGGAAGTGCTTCCTTGAACAAATGAGGTTATCAATGTTTGTCCAATTTTCTTATTACTTTCAGACTGATAACCTAGACCATGCTTGGTAGGGTTCATCCGAACTCCTAAAATAGCATCTTGGTTTTGTTTGCCTTTGACAAGTCTTGACAAGGTCTCTTTCTTGTCATCCAGTTCTTTTGGACAGTTTTCAGTTCCTCTTGCATCACTTATTTTCATTTATGAGTTTCTTATTTTCATTCATTAAGATCTATTTTCTTTTTCAATTGACTGACATCTCTCCTTGATTACATCAAGTTGTTCATTCACACATTCTTTTTCCTTTTTCAGGTTATTGATTTCATCAGTCAGCAATTTTATTTGCTCAGAATCTTGTGGACTTTGCACTATGTTGTTAATTTTTCTTCTCAATGTTTTATTTTCAGACTTTAGTTCACACAATTTTTCAAATAAAACAGCATAAGCTTCCTCCCAGTCATCAGTTGAAAAATTTTCAAATGAAGAACTTACCACATTATTTTCTTCATGTCTTGCCATGAGACAAGTCACTTCTTCTTCTTCTGATTCATTTTCTTCTTGATCTTCTTCATCCTCGTCACTCCATGTGGCTAGCATTGCCCTTGTCTTTTTGAACATTTGATTTTTCAATTTCTTTTTCAAATTAGGACACTCTCCTCTCATGTGTCCTGGCTTCCTGCATTCATAGCAAATAATGTCAGTCTTTTTATTAGTTTCCATTTTTTTATTGAAATCATTTTTCTTTGAAACATCTTTTTGACAAATGGTTTAAACTTACATTTCCCTTTCTTTCTCAGAAATTTTCTGAATTGCCTTGTCAATAAGGCCAATTCTTCATCATTCTCTTCATCAGAGGACTCATCATATTCATCAGATTGATCAGCAATAATTTTTGTACTAGATGAAGCTTTTAAAGAAATAGGTTTCTTAGATGTAGTCATAGATGCATTTCTTTTCAGATTTATCTCATATGTCATGAGTGAACCTATTAGCTCATCCAGTTGCATGGTTGACAGATTTTTTGAATCCTCAATGACAGTTGCTTTTGTGTGCCAGGCTGATGGAAGTGAACTAAGAACTTTTCTAACAAGATCACTATTAGAATAGTCTTTTCCTAGACCTCTAAGACCATTAACCAAAAGCATGAATCTAGCAAACATCTCAGAAATAGTCTCATCACTTTTCATCCTGAACATTTCATATTCTGATACGAAGATACTTGCCTTGGTCTCTCTTACCTCAAAAGTCCCTCATAGATGAGCTGTAGCTTGTCCCACATCTCCTTAGTAGACTTACATGAGGAGACTCTGGAGTACTCCTTGGGATGGATGGCACATTGCATCATGTTTATGGCACTCTAGCTGAGTGTGGACTTGTTGATCTGGTCCTTGGTCCATAGACTTTCATCCTCAAGAAGTTCATCAGGTCTCTTGTCGACAATCTTCCAGAGCTCATAATTCGGTGCTCTAAAGAACACTTGCATCTGTTTTTCCAATAAGCATAGTCAGATCCATCAAGAAAGGTGGCCTAGAAATTGAATGAACCTTAGCAATAAACCCCTTAGTGTTTTCCATAGCAATACACTCTTGATCGTTAGATCAAACACTTAAAGTGCAAAGAGAACCTGCTTTGATTCCAAATGAAATGTTGCGGAAAAACTGCTATAGGAAGTCTAGAAGGGGGGGATTGAATAGATTTCTCCAAATTTTACGATTCACTTCAATTAGGATCTTAGAGAAATTGAATTTAGTATGAAATCTAAAGATCAATGTCACTTCTAAACAAATTAGACCAGTTAAATGGTGAAAAGCTAACGAGCCTATCAAGCATCTAACGCAAGAGACAAGCAAACCACAATAACAAAGAGATTTAGGGTGGTTCGGATTACACAACAGTGTATCCTACATCCACCATCCACACACACACACAAATGTGGCTTATCTTGCCAGTTCCAAGAGATCACAAGGATCACACACACACTCTAAGATACCGGAATCTCAGATCCAATCACACACGCACACGAAATTGGGCACAAGGATTGCACCAATTTCACAAAACACATATTATGAAATGAGTTTAAGAGTGAGGAACCAGATGGAACAATCAATAGCAGATGAAAGACTTCTGGTTTGAATGTCCCTGTTTGTGCTTGAGCAATGGGGGACTAGCTCTTCTGCTTCAGCTCCTGGATGAAGACTCTGATGGCTCGAAATTCTCCCTTAGTTGGATTATCCAAGATGCTTGAAGCTTTTGTTCCTTCAGATCTGGAAGCAATTCGCCAGGATGAAGCTTTCTCCAGAGGTCGGCTGGAATAGTCTAGAGCATGAAGAACAGATGTGTGTCCCGATGGATGCCTCTCCAAAAGCCAAGTGGCAAAGGGGTATTTATAGCCCCAAGGGTCCACAAAATATCTTGGGAATTGGGAGCATAGGAATTCCCACCCAAAAAGCCCTTACCAAAATCCTCCACGTGTCTTAGTAATTTTAGATCTGGAGAATTATCCAAACTGTGTCGACACTGCACTATTATGTGTCGACACACAGGTTCCTGGCTAAGAAACAAGTTTCTGGGACATTGTACTAGTGTCGACACACAATTGGACTTTGTTGACACCACTGGGTACTTGCTGAAATCCTAGTTTTGGGACAGTCAACTAGTGTCGACACCACAAGGCACTATGTCGACCCCACTGGCCATTTCTTCAGAATTCTTCTTCTGGGACAGTGAACTAGTGTCGACACCACTGAGCATATATGACCTCTTCTTTGAACTATACATGAAGGAAACATTATGAGATATAAATTTAAGCATAATAAGCATGACTTCAGTATATTAATGAATCATATTTGACTATCATTAAAATAAGAGATCCAAAAGCTATCTGGGCAACAAGTGTTATCAGAGCCTTGTCTGTTTGAGCAAGAAGATCACACGATCTGAAGAGCAAAGATAAATTACAGCTCAAGGATATGCAGAGGGTCAGTCCGTCAATAGACCTCCACTATTCGACGGTGAAGATTACAACTACTGGAAGACTCGGATGGAGTTCTTCCTTAAAGGTCTTGATTTCTATCTTTGGTCAATTATTGAAGAAGGAGATCTAGTGGTACTCAACAATAGAGACAATTGGACAGATGATGTCAACAAGAAAATATCCCTAAAAAGGAAAGCTAAAAGTATACTGTGTTGTGCGCTGAGCAAGAAAGAATTCAACAGGATTTTAGCATGCAAGTGAGCTATGGAAATGTGGGAAAAGCTCAAAATCACATATGATGGAACTGACAAGGTAAAGAAAACAAGGATAGACATCCTGGTAGCTCAGTATGAAAGATTTCAAATGCAGTCAGGAGAATCCATCACCAAAATATACAGTAGATTTACATATATCACCAATGGTTTGGTTGGGTTGGGAAAAACCTATGAAATTGGAGACATGGTAAGAAAAATATTAAGATCTCTACCAACCTCATGGACACTAAAGGTAATAGCCATAGAAGAAGCCAACGATCTTAGGAGAATGTCACTTGAGAAACTTATTGGATCCTTGATGGCTCACGAGATAAATATGGAAAGGCTTGGAGAATCCTCCAGCAGGAAGAAGCATAGCAATGTTCTAAAGGCCACATAAGGTAGTTCTGAGGGCGAGTCAGAAAGTGAAAGAAGTGATGAAGGCAGCGAAGATGAAGAAGCACTTCTCTCCAGAAGACTGCAGCAAATTCTAGCCAAGAAAAAATACCAGTCAAGAAGAAGGCATTTTAAGAAAGGTAGAGATTTCAAAAGATCTGAAGGAAAAGAAGTCAATAATCAGAACCTATATGCTACGAGTGCAAGAAGCCTGGACACATCAAGGCTGAGTGTCCGAAACTAAAGAAGACATAATACAAGAAAAAGGACTGTGTGAAGAAATTCAAGAAGTATAACAAGAAGGCCATGGCTGCTGCATGGAACAACGAGAGTGACTCAGACAGTGAGTCAAGCTCCAGCGGTGAAGAAGAAGAAAAGGCCAATGTGGCCTTCATGGAAAATATTGATGATATGGTAACCTCTGACTCATCTTTCACTTCTTGCAATGAATCTGATTCAGATGGTTCAGAAGATGCATTTAACGAATTATAGAGTAAATATAAAAATGTTTGTAAGTTGTTAAAAACAACCAAGAAAAATTATGCATGCTTAAAAATAACCAACTCAATTTAAATCTGAAAATGAGCAACTAGAAAAATAAATTTCTAATTTAAAAAGGAGAAATGAAGTGTTATGCGAAGATTTAAAGGATAAAAATGAAAACATAACAAATATAGAAAATCAGGAAACTATATGCAAACTTAAAGATGAAATCAATACACTAACAAAAGACAATGAATATCTAACTGCTACAATTGAAAAATTCACAAACAAAAAATCTTCTTTAATATTAAAAGGGGCAAGAAGATCAGGAAAGAAAAAATTTGGTTTAGGATACACTCCACTTGACAATGACGAAACAATTATTCATCCTAAAATTTATCCAATGCCAAAATTTGTAGCTGAACAAAATACTAATTATAAATCTAACATTAATTACATGACAATTAAAATAGTAGACATTATCTCATGCTGCAGTCACTGCAATAAATTAGGTCACACTAAAATAACATGTACAACTAAACACTTAAAGTGGATTCCGAAAAGAAATAGTGAGGAAACTAACAAACCAGGACCCAAAGAACCTTGGGTACCTAAATCTCAGTGATTTATTGCAAGGAAGCCTTAGAGGATCAAAGTGGTACCTGGACAGCGGGTGCTCAAGGCATATGACTGGCAATAAAAGGCTGTTCTCGCACATCAAATATGAAGAAGGCACAGTAACCTATGGGGATAATGGAAAAGGATTAGTGATTGGTTGCGGATCCATTGGAAACAAAGATAGAACTCTGATAGAAGATGTACTATGCGTCAAAGGACTTAAGCACAATTTAATTAGCATCAGCCAACTGTGCGACAAGGGACATCAGATCAAGTTTCAAGAATCTAAGTGTTTGATCATCAAGAATGAGACAATTATCTTCGAAACTAGTAGAGAAAAGAAACTGTATGTACTGCACCTAGAAGAATTGAAAGATCAAGATATTTGTCTAGCAGCAAGTAAAGAGCAAAACGCTGAACTATGGCAGAGAAGGTTAGGCCACTGCAGCTTGGATGGCATGAGAAAACTCATCAAACATGATCTACTGGAAGGTTTGCCAAAGATTCATTCAAAACTGGACAGCATGTATGAACCATGTGCGAAAGGAAAACATGCAAGATCTTCATTCAAATCCAAGACAGTAGTAACTACCTCCAAACCTCTAGAACTGCTGCATATGGACTTGTTTGGACTAATGAGAACAACTAGTTTGGGAGGAAAGAATTTAGGATTTGTCATAGTTGATGATTATTCAAGATTTTCATGGGTGTCTTTTCTTGAGATGAAAGATGACACATTTGAAAGCTTTGTGAAGTTCAGTAAAGTAGTTCAAAAGGATAAGAAGTTCAGCATCATCAGTATTCGTTCAGATCATGGAGGAAAATTTGTGATGATCAAGGTATAGAACATAATTTCTCAGCACCTAGAACACCACAGCAAAATGGAGTAGCTGAAAGGAAGAATAGAACCTTCTTGGCTATGGCTAGGACCATGCTATCTAAGTATAACCTTCCAAGATAATTCTAGGCAGAAGCTATAAATACAGCATGCTATATTATAAAGAGTCATGATCAGGCCAATTCTGAAGAAGACTGAATATGAGCTGTACAAGGAAAGAAAGTCCAAGATCAGCCATCTCAGAACATTTGGATGTCCATGCTTCATTCATAACAATAGTAAGAGAGATTTAGGAAAGTTGGATTCTAAATCTGATGAAGGAATCTTTATGAGGTACACTTCTAAACCTAGAGGCTATAGAGTTTTTAATAAAGAAGTGTATTAATTGAACAAACTGTTCATGTTATTTTTTATGAGTCTAACCCTTCGTTGAGAAAGGAAGTCGATAGTGATGATGAAAATGCAGAAAATCTCTCCAGAAACTGAAGGAAACAACTATCAAAGATGGTAAAGATCCACCCTTGGAAGAACTACAATAGAAAGAAATATTCAAGATGATCTTCCAAAGGATGGAGATACAAAAAGGATCACCCTATTCATAACATCATTAGAGATCCATCAGTTGAGGTAAGAACAAGAGATAATGTTATTCCTTGTGATTATTTAGCATTTGTATCTCAAATAGAGCCGAAGACAGTCAATGAAGCACTGTCTGATGAATCTTAGATTTTAGACACGCAAGATGACCTTAATCAGTTCAGGAGAAATCAAGTTTGGTTCCTTGTTCCGAGACCATCAGATCATCCTGTGATTGGCACCAAATGGTGTGAAACCACTCTTATATTTTACCCTTATATTTTGGTGATAAAAAAACGTATGATTAATTAAATATTATTAATATATCTAATATCATGTTTTCCTAATAAATATAAATTTATGGTATATTGGTGATAACAAAACTTATGATTAATTAAATATTATAAATATTTTTAATATTATAGTTTTCCTAATAAATAAAAATTTATGTGATTAATTAAATATTATTAAATATATTTAATATTATGTTTTTCCTAATAAATATAAATTTATGGAACTATGGCTTTGTGATTTGCACGGAAAAGCCAAATCGATGTATATTCAATATATATCGATTTCAATTCACGAAGTGCAACATTGATTCACTTAAACATGGATTGTGTTGAAAACATCGATTCACTTGAAAACATGGATTTCACTTAATCATCGATTCTAACATCGATTTCACTTAAACATCGATTCTATTCAAACATCGATTCTGTTGAAAACATCGATTTCACTTAAACATCGATTCTAACATCGATTTCACTTAAACATCGATTCGCTTGAAAACATGGATTCTGTTCAAACATCGATTCATTTAAACATCGATTTCACTTAAACATTGATTCGCTTGAAAACATGGATTCTGTTCAAACATATATTTCACTTAAACATCGATTCGCTTGAAAACATGGATTCTATTCAATCATGGATTTCACTTAAACATCGATTCGCTTGAAAACATGGATTTCACTTAAACATGGATTATGTTCAAACATCGATTTCCTTTATATTTCAAAAAAATTTGGCATCTAGTGAAAAGTCAAATATTTTTTATTTGGCGTAATTTTCTATCTTTCTGACAGGGGATCTTTTTGCTTATCTCTCTAGATCTCTGCTTTCTTGTCAACAAAAAAGGGGGTTACCTACCACTTTGGGTGACAGCAGGAAACATAGAGGTATAAACCTTTTTGACAGAAACACTCTTTGATATAAACACTTTCTTTATACTTGCAGACCTCGTGGACCACAAAATATCAGAAAAAGAGAAGATGAGCAATGGCTAGAACTCCAACGGATTTGTTCAAGTCTGCTCTCATATAAAAGATGAAGCAAGGCTGAAGAACAAAATGAGAGCCTTTCCTGAAGAACATTCAAAGAGTGTACATCCAGAGAAGAACCTGAACTCCAGATACACTCAAAGGAAAAGAGAGAAAGAGCCCGAGCCCAAGAAGAAGTGCTTAAGCATCTGAAGCCTTCAAGCTTCAAGCTCCTTCTCCTCTCTTCACTCTCTCTCTGTGGTCATTGTAATTCTAGGGGAGATTTCGTTGCTGAGAGTTTCTGGGTTAGAGTCCAATCTTGTAAAACTCTCAGCTTTGTTCTTCCTTTTCTAGGAATGATTTCTCTCCAGCTGTAGGACTGTGTACAATGTAGAACCTAGCTAGGGCTTTAAGTCTAGCAGAACTGCACTGGGTTTTGTACCAGGAGGTTGGCTTCTTGATTTGTAAGAGAAGTGGGCTGCCTTCTTGCTCGGGAAAGAGAAGAAGACCAGCTGGGGTGCTGGGTGTTGTATTATACTTGAGGGGGACTGTACCCTTAGTTAGTAAAATCGCAAGAGATTGCTTGGGGACTGTAGGTAGGACTTCCATGTAGGAAGAGCTGAACTGGGATAAATTTCTTGTGTTCTTTGTGTGATTGTTTATTTGCTTCCGCACTGCTACTCTCTATCACACTCAACTAACCAAACATTCAAGTGATAATTTTCTGTGTTTAAGTTTCCATTCAGATTTCAGAAAACCTATTCACCCCCCCCCTCTAGGTTAGCTTGTTACCGTACCAAAGGGCCAACAAGTGGTATCAGAGAGAGGTTCTCTGATCAATCAAGAAGATCCAACGATCTTAGAGAAGATCTGTGACAGCTCAAGGATTTGCTAAAGGTCAATCAGTCATATGACCTCTATTCTTCGATGGAGAGGATTACCAATATTGGAAGATGAGAATGGAATGCTTCATTCGAGGCACACACTTTGATCTATGGCAGGTAATAGAGGTAGGTGATTATGTTATTGTTCCTACTGAAGGTACTACTACTATTACAGAAGCAGATAAAAGTAAATTATCTTTAAACTTTAAAGTAAAGAACTATCTATGTTGCGCTTTATCCAAAAGAGAATTCAGTAGAATATCCTTATGTAAATCAGCTAAAGAAATATGGGATAAACTGCAAGTGACTTTTGAAGGAACATATAAAGTAAAACAAACTAGGATAGATATTCTTGTTTCGCAATATGAGTAATTTAAAATGCTTCCAAACAAAAATATGACTCAGATGTATAATAGATTTTCGAGCATAGTAGTTGGTCTAAGTTCTCTTGGCAAAAATCTTTCCAATGAGGAGACTGTCAGAAAGATACTTAGATCTTTAACTCTTTCATGGACCCCTAAGGTCACCGCTATTGAAGAAGCCCATGATCTAACCAAATTTTCCATTGATAAATAAATTGGCTCTCTCATGGCACATGAAATCAATATGGAGTGACTATCTGAAAGCTCATCCAAGAAAAAAATTACTAATGCCCTTAAAGTTGCAGCTACTCCTTCCACTTCTTCTTCTTCTCATTCAAAAAATACAGGTTGTGAATAGTGATGTAGATGATGTTCTATCCAAACTTCAGAAGATTCTCAAGAAGAAGAAAAATGGATCAAGAAGGATTCAAAAGAAAGAGAGAAAGAAAAAAAAACCAGTCTGCTATGAATGCAGAAAACCTGGACATTTGAGACTAGATTGTCCAAGACTCAAGAAGACTGGTCAGCCAGAAAAATCCAAGAAGCAGGACAAGAAATTCAGAAGAAAAGCCATGGCTACTGCTTGGGACAATGATGAATCCACAACTTCAGAATCATCAAGCTCAGATCCCAAAAAAGAGCAGGAAAGTCTAGCCCTCATAGTAGGACTAGATGAAGTACATTCTGACCCATTTCTGATTCATGCACTGATTCAGGGTCAAAGTCTGAAGACTTAGAAGTAGTCTTAATGAACTATATGAAAAACATAAAGGTGTTGTAAAAGAATTAAAAAAATTGAAAAACAACATCACTTGCTTAGATAACACCAATTGTGATCTTAAATCCGAAATGGAACAATTAGAAAAATAATTAAAGGAAAGTAGATAATAATTATCTCTTGAATGAAGAATAAAAAGCAAAAACAATGAAAAATTAGAGTTAGAAGAAAAATTAAAAACTCTAACTGAAGAAAATCTTTATTTAAAAGAATCAGTTAGAAACTTAACTAAAGGGAAAACATCTTTAGCCCTATGCTTAAAAGGATCAAAATCTAGAAATAATAAACAAGGTCTTGGATATAAACCTCCTGAAAAAGGAAAACAAGTCATAATTTCTGAAAATATCTATTACCAAAATTTGTAAAAGAAACCAAGATGCCTCAGAAAAAGGACCGTATAATGAACATGCTTTATCAAAAGGAAATGGTTTCCAAAAATCGTGTTCTAAACAGACATTACAAAGACAATAGGAACTGTAAAACAAATTATATTCATTGTTGTTCTCATTGTAATAAATTAGGACACACAGTAAACACCTGCACAACAAAGCACCTAGTATGGATTCCGAAAGGATATTTTTATGCATCTAACCATCAAGGACCCAAAATGATTTGGGTACCTACTTATGAATAAGTTGTTTGCAGGATAGCCTTGGAGTATCAGGAACAAAGGATGCTAAAGGCACTGGTGACTGCCAGCTCTTCAATCCAACTCATATCTGAAGAGGAAGTAGTCACTAATATATTTTTAAATTTTAGCATTTAACAACACTATTTGCAAGTCTCAGTCAGGTGGTGTCTCTCATTCAGGGGGAGCACAGACTAAGGGGGAGTTATTCATTAATGTCAATCATTGTTGAACCCCTCAATGGTAAGAAATTTCACCAAAAGGGGAGAAAATGCATGGTAAGATCCTTCCTTTTTTGGTTAGTGACAAAAAGGGGGAGAGTATGCATAGTATGCATTATCTGTGAATTTTCTGTATTTCTATGCTTTTAAGTATTTTTGTTAGAAAATTCTCATAAATTTTGTCATCGCCAAAAAGGTGAGATTATTGAACCACTCTTATATTTTACCCTTATATTTTGGTGATAACAAAACATATGATTAGTTAAATATATTTAATATCATGTTTTCCAAATAAATATAAATTTATGATATTTTTATAACAAAACTTATGATTAATTAATATTATAAAATATTTAATATTATATTTTCCTAATAAATATAAATTTATATGATTAATTATTATTATTAAATATTTTAAATATTATATTTTCCTAATAAATATAAATTTATGGAACTATCGCTTTGTGATTTGCACTGAAAAGTCAAATCGATGTCTATTCAATATACATCGATTTCAATTCACAAAGTGCAACATATATTTCACTAAACATGGATTCTGTTGAAAACATTGATTCGCATGAAAACATGGATTTCACTTAAACATCGATTCTAACATCGATTTCACTTAAACATCGATTCTGTTCAAACATCGATTTCACTTAAACATCAATTTTGTTAAAAACATCGATTTCACTTAAACATAGATTCGCTTGAAAACATGGATTCTGTTCAAACATCGATTTCACTTAAACATCGATTCTAACATCGATTTCACTTAAACATCGATTCGCTTGAAAACATGGATTTTGTTCAAACATGGATTTCACTTAAACATCGATTCGCTTGAAAGCATGGATTCTGTTCAAACATGGATTTCACTTAAACATCGATTCGATTGAAAACATTGATTTCACTTAAACATGGATTCTGTTCAAACATGAATTTAACTTAAACATCGATTTCCTTTATATTTCAAAATGTATTTGGCATCTAGTGAAAAGTCAAATGTTTTTTATTTGCGTAATCTTCTATCTGTCTGACAGGATATCTTTTTTGCTTATCTCTCTATATCTCTTCTTTCCTGTCAACAAAAAGGGGGCTATCTACCACTTCTGGGTGACAACAGGAAACATAGAGGTATGAGCCTTTTTGACAGAAACACTCTTTGATCTAAACACTTTCTTCTATGCTTGCAAACCTCGTAGACCACAAAATGTCAGAAAAAGTGAAGATGAGCAATGGCTAGAACTCCAACAGATTTGTGCAAGTCTGCTCTCATATAAAAGATGAAGCAAGGCTGAAGAACAAAAAGAGAGCCTTTCTCGATGAACATTCAAAGAGTGTACATCCAGTGAACCTGAACTCCAGATACACTCAAAGGAAAAGAGAGAAAGAGCTCGAGCCCAAGAAGAAGTGCTTAAGCGTCTGAAGCCTTCAAGCTTCAAGCTCCTTCTCCTCTCTTCACTCTCTCTCTCTCTAGTCATTGTAATTCTAGGGGAGAGTCCATTGCTGAGAGTTTCTGGGTTAGAGTCCAATCTTGTAAAACTCTCAGTTTTGTTCTTTCTTTTCTAAGAAAGATTTTTCTCCAACTGTAGGATTGTATACAGTGTAGAACCTAGATAGGGGTTTAAGTCTAGCAGAACCACACTGGGTTTTGTACCAGAAGGTTGGCTTCTTGACCTGTAAGAGAAGTGTGCTACCTTCTTGCCCGGGAAAGAGAAGAAGACCAGCTTGGGTGCTGGGTGTTGTATTGTCCTTGAGGGGGACTGTACCCTTGACTAGTAAAATCCAAGAGATTGCTTGGGGACTGGACGTAGGACTTCTATGTGGGAAGGTCCGAACCAGGATAAATTCCTTGTGTTCTTTGTGTGATTATTTATTTGCTTCCGCACTGCTACTCTCTATCACACTCAACTAACCAAACTTTCAAATGATAATTTTCTGTGTTTATGTTTCCATTTCAGATTTCAGAAAACCTATTCACCCACCCTCCCCTCTATGTTAGCTTGCTGCCATACCAAAAGGACCAACAAATGGGTGTTTAGGAACAAATTGGATGAAGCTAGTGTTATCACTGGAAACAAGGCTAGACTAGTTGCTCAAAGCTATTCCCTAGAGGAAGGCATAGATTTCGATGAAGCCTATGCACCAGTGGCTAGAGTAGAAGCTATTCGAATTTTACTTGCTTATGCATGTGCATTAGATTTAAAACTTTTTCACATGGATGTAAAATCTACATTTTTCAATGGTTATATAAGGAGGAAGTCTATGTAGAACAGCCTCCTGGTTTGATGATTTAGATTATCCAAATCATGTTTTCAGTTTACATAAAGTATGTAAATTAAAACAAGCACCTAGAGCATGGTATGAAAGACTTAGTGCATTCTTGCTAAATCATGGTTTTATTAGAGGTCAGGTAGATATCACACTTTTCATTAAAACAAATCCCAAAAATATATTACTTGTTCAAATTTATGTATATGATATTATTTTTGGATCAACTGATGAATTCTTGTGCAAGTATTTTGAGAAGCTCATGTAGGGAGAATTTGAGATGAGCCTGATGGGAGAACTCAACTACTTCCTTAGATTACAAATAAAGCAAGGTAATGAAGGAACTCACATTTGTTAATCAAAATACACCAAGGAACTTCTAAAGAAATTTGGTTTTGAAAATGTGAAACCACTGTCAACTCCCATGAGCACATCTACCAGGTTAGACAGTGATCCAGAAGATAAGAAAGTTGATCAAAAACTTTATAGAGGTATGATTTGGTCATTACTTTATTTGACAGCTAGTAGGCCCAATATTTTATTTAGTGTATGCATGTATGCAAGATATCAATTTGATCCCAAGGAATCTCATTTAATATCTGTTAAAAGGATCTTTAGATATTTAGCTAAAACTCATGACCTAGGACTATGGTATCCTAAATCATGTGAAGCTAGTTTAGTTGGATATTCTGATACTGACTATGTTTGATGCAAAGCAGATAGAAAAAGCACCGATGCTGGTTGTCAATTTCTTGTAGGATGCTTGATTTCATGGTCTTTAAAGAAGAAAAATTCAGTAGCACTATCAAAAGCTAAAGTTGAATACGTAGCTGCTGGGAGCTGCTACACTCACTCTTATGGATAAAGCAACAGCTTGAGGACTATGGATTGCACATCAAGACCATCCCATTGCTGTGCGACAACACAAGTGCGATAAATATCACGAAAAATCTAGTCCAGGACGAAACATATAGAGGTCAGATATCATTTTATTAGAGATCATGTAGTTAAGGGTAATATAATTTTTTCTTTATAGATACTTTAAATCAGTTAGCAGATATCTTTACAAAAGTTGTTAGGATCGGTTATTCGGTAATGGCAAAGCTAGAAGGGGGGGTTGAATAGATTTGCAGCGGAAAGTTAAGCAATTTAAAATTACTTCGGATTAAAAGATCTACTCAATGAAAACCCCTTTCATCTGATGTAATGTGTGTGAACAAATTAACAAGTAGTGTGTAAACGAAATCCGTATGCATGCATCTAGCACAATACAATGCAAACCACAAATCAAACCACAGTGCACAAGGGATTTTTTAGGTGGTTCGGAGATCACACCACGTGACTCCTATGTCCACCCTCACACAGTGAGGACACACTACAAGAACTGAGTACAACACACACACGAGCACACTGGCTTAACCACACACACACACGCTAGAACAAGTCCACAAAAGATCAGACCCTCTAGCCTTGATCTGACCAACACACCACACACACTATGATCTGCACACAACACATGTACAGATCACAAATCGCACACACATCCAAAAACACCACGTACTGATCTCCAATCAGTACACACACACATAGATATATGAAAGTAGAAAAGAGAAGAGTTCTGAGTTGAGGATCAAATCCAATATGTAAACTCTTCTGTGAGTTCGTCCAGAATACTTCAAGCTTCACGTCGTTGAAGACCACGTGATGATGTAGAAGCTTGACTTGAGGACGAACCAGCTTCAATCCTACTCGTCGAATGGATCTTCCTTGTTCTGAGCAGAGAGTTGAAGCAGAGCAGCAGAGAAAAACCTCACTTCTTGGTCTTTGCTTAGGGTTTTGGTGTGGAGGCTGCCTTGCTGCGAAAATACCTTCAAAACGATCCTTATATAAGGGTGTTTAAGTATGGAGAGTCGTGGTAAAAGGAAACACCCAAATATAGATCATATCCCGGCCATAAGATCTTTCCAAAACTCTGTCTGTCGACAGCCGACTTGCTGCTGTCGAAAGGAACTGACGGTGTTTCAAAACCCAGAAGATTGGCCTTCCGGGAAACCATTTTCTATGTGTATCTGTCGACAGGCAAAAATCATCTGTCGACAGGTGCACTATTCATCTGTTGACAGATGCACTATTCATCTGTTGACAGGTAGTTGTTCCAGCAGCTTGTCTTGTTCTTTTGCACATGGATTTTGTTGCTTGTCTTGTGTACATTCACACCTACATTAAAAGACATTCTAAGTAAGATATAATGAATGCATAGTTAATTAATAAAAGCATTAACATCAATGCATAGTTAATTAGTAAAATCATTAACATCATGTTTCTTTCATGTCTTTGTCATTGTCAATCTTTTTGAACCATTCACATAACATCAATTGTATTGCTCGTCATCAAAAACATTTAAACACTTATTGTAACCCAACATTCTCCCACATGAGAACCCAACATTCTCCCCCTTTTGATGATGACAAAATTTTCAATTTATGCACAATTGATGTTTCTCCCCCTTTGACAACATTCAAAAAGATAATGAGTGCACACAAGTAAAAGAATGAAGCAAAGAGCTACTTGAACTATCAACTGAATTGTGAAAGATATGAGTGGGGAATGAGTGTTCAAATGAGATTGCAAGGTTGAGAATAGGTTGATGCCCACTACAAAATGTCATAAACACTAGCATTAAGACACATAAAAATTCTACAATGGTTAAGAGATAATACTCCGGGAATTTCAAGTTATAGCATTTAGAATACATCATCCAAAAAATATGAAAGTAAAAAACCCTTGAATAAAACCATTAAAGAAAATCATATACCTTAGTGGTGATTTCAGTTGGTAAAGGAAGGTAATGTCCACATAAACATTTGACAATTGACAACCCATTGCCCTTGATTTAAATCTTGATGGCTCTACTCTATTTCAAGCATTTGAGCAATTCTTCTGTCAAGTTAATGTGGGAAAAGTAGTAATTAGGATCAGTTTCACCTTTTGACGTGAAGGTAGACATGAGTGATGCCTGTACCCCCAGTTACTCAGTGTGAGTGACCATCATACCATTGTTCAGAGATAATGAAAAGACTTTTTTACGCGAAGACAGACATTTGTGATGCCCATGTCCTCAATTACTCAGTGATACTCATCATTGCTCTGCCTTTGTCCCATTTCAAATACTTTTTATGAACTTTTGAGTGTTTGAAAACGGTAGCTTTTCTCCTTTTTTTTTTTGTTTTTTGTTTTTTTTAACAATCAAGGTCAATGGTTATTTAATGTCAATGGTTAATGTAAAACATTAAGTTCAAAAACCTTCTTACTTATCAAACCATTTTAGAAACATGATAATCCACAAGGGAGTTATTCAAGTGAGTTAGGTTAAAATCATTAGATTTGATCAATATTTTCTAGATGACACAACCTAGACTCAAGCACAAAATATCATATCAAAATCATTGTGATTAATTCAATGTCTTTGATACTATGTGAATATGAAAGGTTGCAATGAATATTAAGTCCAAATTCTCCCCTTGCATCAATAATATGAACATACTCATAAGGTAAGGATTAAAGAAGATGATGATTTATCATTGAAATGTGTATCTGTCGACAGCAAGGGAGTGCCTGTCGACAGATGCACACAGACCTGAAAGACTTGGTTCTGGGAGGTCAAGAACTGTGCTCGGCTGTCGACAGATGGAATTCGTCTGTCGATAGAAACACTCGGAGTTCAAAAATGGTTTTTGAGAAGTCATATCTATCGACATTGTGGTTCAGGGCTGTCGACAGGAGCTTTGAAACTTCAGCTTTAAGGCTTTGAATTGAGAGTGACTTGAACCATAAGATTGAGGGATAAATACACATTGAGTATGAAGGGTATCCCTTATGAATTTCACTCACCTAGCCTTAACTTACTCCCCATAGAGTGTGCATATGAACTCATCATTCAAGCATTTGCACACAAAAGAGCATCCATAAGCATGTTCAAAATTACTCCCCCATAACACATGCATAAAAAGTAGCACATAATTAGCCTTATGCATAACATGACTTTGGTACTTGGCGTAGTATTTTACTCACGCATAATGATAGTTTCCAAACAAGCATAACTTGTTTTTCCACATGTCATCATTTGATATACCAAGAGATCATGTGTACAGTTATGCAAGCAAGATGACCTGATTCCAACTGCTAAGAGGCATTGTTATGTAGGGGTAGCATTAAGACACATTTTCATTGCTCAGATAAAGGTAAAGATCATTTCAATTCTTGCAGTTCAAAACTGAAGGGATAAAGAGATTTTACCTGAACAGTCTTCAATCATAGTCTAAAAAAAATTACCTTTGTTCTCCATCATTTCTTGCCTTGCACAGCCAATGCATGAATTCATTCCTAATTTTTGGCTGCAAGACATCTCAGCTTGTTGGTCAAGCTTGTTTGGGACCCACACTTGCTTGGGTCCTGCAATGACATTAATGTTAGGATCTAACAATGAAGATTTCAAAATCCAAAGTGATTTGGTTTTGGATTTCTATTATTTTGTGTAGTTTTCCTGTTCATAGATACATGAAATTTTTGATCTTTATGAACATGATGTTTATCCTTGTGTGTATGAACACATGGATTATTATGGAGCTTTGAAGCATGCACAGAATCATGGTTTTTATGCCAACAGTTCTTAGAAATATGACCAATTTTATGACATGTCAAGCATTGGACTGGTTTGGCATGATTATGACAATGCTGATTTTTATTCCAGCAGAATTTAGCAAGATGACCAGGCCTATTGCATTTAAAACAAATGGGTTGAGCATTTACCTGAATCTTACCATAGTATGAATGCGTTTTGCTGGAATCTCTGAGGTCCTTTATAGTACCTTTGACTATCCTTGGTTGAGAACAAGGAGATGGTACCCTTTGGTATCTCTTGGCGTGATGTGGAGTTGGAGATTTCCTTGAAACATTCCTATTTGGAGCCTTTTGTTCAATTTTTCTTTTCAGCTTCAATGCAACAATTTCTTTTTCAGAAGTTAGAAGTTGGCTTTTCATGGCATCCAGACCATTTTGTATTTTGTTCTTTTCAATTTCACTTGAACAACTTAATTTTCCAAGTCAGCAATTTTCTTCTTAAAATTGTTCCAATCATCATTTAATGATCTATCATGATAGAAGCTTTCAATCTTCTTTTCAGATGACTGTTTTCCTCAACCAGTTGATTACATTTTCTTTTATTGGTGGTCATGAGCCATGTTGGAGATTTGTTTGTTCAGTTGATCATTATCAAATTTGAGATTCTCATTATGATCAATCAATTTTCATTTTCAATTTTCAAATCAGAATTTTTAGATTCCACCTGATCATGATCTTCTTTTAGCTTAGAAAACATGATTCCATAGTTTTTGACTTCATTTTCCAATTTTCATTCTCCATTTTCAATTTTTCATTTTCTTCATAGAATGCTTGAGCATTATCAATTCTCATTTCATTCTTATCCAATTTTTCTTTTAGCTTCTTGTTTTGAGCTTTTACCTTCTTAAGTTGATTGGACAAGTGCTCATAGCATTCTATCAATTCATCATAGGAAATATCATCCTCTAAATCAGAATTGGATATTGATGCATCAAATGGATCTGAATTGGATTTACCTAACCTTTGAGAGTTTCATGACTTCTCTGACAGTTGTGATCCTTCAGATTCGTCTGAACAGGAAGAGCCTCTAGAGCTACCATGAGCCATGTAGCATCTTTCATTGATTTCCCTTCCAGACTTGCTTGTCTTCAAAAAGGAGTCCTGCATTTTATCAACATGGTTATCAAACTCAATAATCAATGGTCGATTTACGATACTCGAGAACTCAGACATATTTCTGAGTATGTTGTAGATAAAAAACCTACCAACAAAGTAATCAGATCAGTTCAGAATCAATTATAAGCCCGATCAGAGCAATTAAGCACACATAAACAGATTTGCCAAATCACAATCGTTGAACAGAAAATCTGCTCTGATACCAATTGTTAGGATCGGTTATTCGGTAATGGCAAAACTAGAAGGGGGGTTGAATAGATTTCCAGCGGAAACTTAAGCAATTAAAAAATTACTTCGGATTAAAATATCTACTCAATTAAAACCCCTTTGATCTGATGAATGTGTGTGAACAAGTTAACAAGTAGTGTGTAAACGAAATCCCTATGCATGCATCTAGCGCAATACAATGCAAACCACAAATCAAACCACAGTGCACAAGGGATTTTTAGGTGGTTCGGAGATCACACCACGTGACTCCTATGTCCACCCTCACACAGTGAGGACACACTACTCAAGAACTGAGTACAACACACACACGAGCACACCGGCTCAACCACAAACACACACGCTAGATCAAGTCCACAAAAGATCAGACCCTCTAGCCTTGATCTGACAAACACACACACACACTATGATCTGCACACAACCTTGTACAGATCACAAATCACACACACATCCACAAACACCACGTACTGATCTCCATCAGTACACACACACATAGATATATGAAAGTAGAAACAGAGAAGAGTTCTGAGTTGTGGATCAAATCCAATATGTAAACTCTTCTGTGAGTTCATCCAGAATACTTCAAGCTTCACGTCGTTGAAGACCACGTGATGATGGAGAAGCTTGACTTGAGGATGAACCAGCTTCAATCCTGCTCGTCGAATGGATCTTCCTTGTTCTGAGCAGAGAGTTGAAGCAGAGCACGAGAAAAACCTCTCTTCTTGGTCTTTGCTTAGGTTTTGGTGTGGAGGCTGCCTTGCTGAAAAAATACCTCAAAAATGATCCTTTTATAAGGGTGTTTAAGTATGGAGAGTCGTGGTAAAAGGAAAACACCCAAATATAGATCATATCTCGGCCATAAGATCTTCCCAAAACTCCGTCTGTCGACAGCCGACTTGCTGCTGTCGACAGGAACTGACAGTGTTCCAAAATCCAAAAGACTGGCCTTCGAGAAACCATTTTCTGTATGTATCTGTCAATAGGCAAAATCATCTGGACAGGTGCACTATTCATCTGTTGACAGCTGCTATTCATCTGTTGACAGGTAGTTGTTCCAGCAGCTTGTCTTGTTCTTTTGCACTTGGATTTTGTTGCTTGTCTTGTGTACATTCACACCTACATTAAAAGACATTCTAAGTTAGATATAATGAATGCATAGTTAATTAATAAAAGCATTAACATCAATGCATAGTTAATTAATAAAAGCATTAACATCATGTTTCTTTCATGCTTTGTCATTGCCAATCTTTTGAACCATTCACATAACATCAATTAGTATTGTTCATCATCAAAAACTTTAACCACTTATTATAACCCAACATTCTCCCACATGAGAACCCAACAAAGTCCTACCTGAGAGAGATTTACGTCTCTTATAAGGGAATTAGGCATGTGTAATTTGTAACAGATATGTCTGTACGTAACTGAAATAATATATTTTAGAATAATATTATCCTTCCCGCTGGATTTAAGTAAATCCTTTATTGCTTGCGTCATAAATTTCTATGGTGTTTCAAAATCAATTCTTTATTATTTGCGTTATCCTCTCCTCTTTTGTCGCTATCCGCCTTTATTGCTCTGTCCTTTCAAAAAGCTACTTTATGTCATGTCTTTAAGTCCAAAATCCTTGCCTCATTGATTTCCTCTCTCTCTCTCATCTCCATCTATTTGCTTGCTTGCAAAACCCTCATCGACTCTGGAATCCCCTCTGTGAGGTTTCGAAGATTCTCTCCGTTCCTACTCAAATTTCTTGAGGGTTCTTGTTCATCTTTTTCCCATGATCTTCTAGAAACCTTCCTCGCTCGATTCCATGGCCGCTTCTAGGAGTTCCAACAACATGGGTGGTTACAGCGTTGCCTTCCATACGACGGACCAACAGGAACATTTTGCAGCTATGAGGATCAAGGTTTGTGGTAACAAGGTAGTGGATATAGAAGACCTAGAGAAGCATGGTATGCACATCGTAGTCAAAGCCATTCAGAGGATGATGTGGACAAAGATGTGTACTGTTTCTGAATGAAGTTATCCAGACCTCGCAAAAACTTTCTATACTTACCTGAAATCAGAAGCAGATGGGTCTCTCTCCTCCACAGTCAAAGGTACACCCATTCATATCACTCATGATGTTTTGGAAAGATTATTTAGAGTTCTGCAGTCGGACACAACTTGGTGGACTCAGTAGACATTCATGCTAAGGGACTAGGAATCATTGGATCAGAGTACAAGCTGAAGGATGGGAAGATCGACATCAACCAGTTCAATGCCTTTAATAGAATATTACATTTTATAGTTTGTCAGATTTTGGTGCCGAGGAGTGCTACTTTCTCAACCTGTCAAAAGGGAGATGCTGATATGATGTTCTAGGCCTTCCAAAATCAAGATATCAATATCGCCCAAGTTATAATAGAGAGGATGAAGTCTACCGCAAGAGATGATTTGTGATCAGAAGAATAAGTTGGCAGTATCACTACCATATGCTCATTTGCTTACTATAATTTTCAAACACTATGAAATTCATCTGAAGGGAGAAGTGATGGAGAAGATGGGCAAGCCTATTCGGTCCAGAAACTTAAAGAAGAGTGGTTTTACTCTTGTGGGGAATGTTTGGACAAAGACTTCGATGGCAGAAGGAGAGGCCATCATTGGTGAAGCTCCAGAAATACCACCAGTCCAAGAGGCAAAGGCAGATGTCAAAATTGAGGAACCTCTTGTACCTGTGAGGAGGATTGAGGAAATATCACCGACGCACATTGAGCCCGTTGGACAATCATCTAAAGTTGTGATCCCCTCTATAGTCCCTGCACCTGATATTGAAGAATCTTTAGAGACTGTTGCTCACACTGATGGGGAGCAGGAAGATACTCACATGGAAGACATCCCTAGTGTTCCTGCTGCAGATGTTTTTATGGAAGTTATTTTGGAAGAAGTCATTCCAGAAGCTGTGGCACCAGGCCACACAGAAAACATTCAGATGGAAGATGCTCCAGCTCAGGGGGAGCTAGAGATTCAGGGGAGCCTACTGCTAGTGCTCCTACAGATCAATTCCAGGAAGGAATTGTGAAGATGTTTAAGATGAGGATATGGAGCCCATTATTAGCTCTGGTGGAAAGAGAAAGGGTGTTGCCCCCAGAATTCCTCTACTCACTAGAAAGGCACACCACAGATCAAAGAAGAAGAAGATTCATGTGCACATGAAGCCAATCATTAATAGATTAAATGCACATGGGGAGATTTTGTGCTCTTTGCAGTCTGAAGTACAATCCATCTTTATTAGTCAGAGCACTGAAGCCAAGGAGATTGGAGCAGTTAAAACTGAACTCCAGGAGATGAGAAGGGAGTTGGGAAGCTTGAAGCAGCTAGTGTCAAATCTTTCAGAATTTGTGAAGGCGCAATTGTCTGTTTTTGCCCCTCCTGCTCCCACTCAATCTATACCAGAAGAGGAAGTCAGGCCACCAGGACCTTCTGAAAGGAAGTTCGGCCACCAGGGCAATCAGTTGCAGAGTTAGGGCCATCAGGGCCATTTGAAGTTGAGGATATTGGTACTGGGCCATCAGGGCCATTGGAGTCAGTGGCAGAGCCAACCGAATCTCAAGCATATGTAGAGGTTGCTGCTGTGCCTCCATAGCCTTCTGTCCCTTCTAACCTTCAGACTCCAGCTCCTTCCTCTCCACCTACATCCTTCTTAGCCCCACGTGCACCTGAGCCCTCCAAGAAACCTATTCCAAAGCATATCTCCTCTACTACACCTTTTCTTGCTACCTCCTCTTCTTCACCTATTTCCTCTACTTCCATTCCACTTCCCACCTTTGAGGAACCTCCAGCATCATCTTCTACTGGTCCCTCATCTGCTGGTCCCTCTTCTGTTGGACCATCTGTACCATCTCATCCTACTTCATTCACCTCTTCATCTACCCACTCCCATCCTTCATCACCATTATTCTGGAGGGGCTCGTGTTCAAGGCCATGTCATCAAGACATTAAAGATGAGTTTGAAGAAGCAATTCTTCGCTCAGTCCTGTATATCTTCTCTCATGTTCACAGGACAGGTTCTCCTAGTCCTGCCCCCTAAAAGAGAAGAGTTTCTAAGGAGCTTTCTCATCCTCTGAACCTCGATTCCACCTCTTTGGTTCTGTAAGGCCCTAGAATTTTGCTCTCTGTATAGGTGTTTGCTTATGGTAGAAATAGATGTTTGTATGTATAGATATATGTGTGTATGTAATAAACTAATTGATAGATTGATGTAAATTTAGACATGTATACCTATTATAATATACCTATATATATATATATAATTGCATGGATAGTACTATTTTTGAAGTGTACATTGTATAGTTTATGTATGGTGTGTGTAAATATGATTTTCTGTAGTTTTAAGTTCTGTGCAGACGACCTGTTGGCGTCAACATGAGTTGACGTTAATGGTCAGTCAGCGGCCACATCGATGGATGCCAACTCCATATTGGCGGCCAGTGATGTTGACGTTAGTCTCCCAGATCTGTTGCGTTTTAGATCCGGAAACGCCTCCGATATTGTCGCCCTTTGTTTAGGAAATCGTTCCTCAACGGTAACCTAGCCTACCCTAAACGCGTCTTCGACCCTAACTCTATAAAAGACCCAGTTTGGGGCGTTGTTGGGTCCTTTTGACTCTTTTGTGAAAAACCCTAACTCTCATGTGTGAAACCTGATCTTTGGACCCGTGGATCCGGCGATTGGAGGCTTCATCCGGCGTTCTTCTTCAACTGGGAGGAAGTCTAGACATCGAGGATCGTCTTCAGACTCCGGTGTTCTTCAAAGACCAACACAGAAGCTGGATCAGGGAAGACTTGAATGCTCTTTGCCTCTGGCTGAGGAGGGCTTCTCCGACTTGATTCACTATTTGTAGATTTGTTTGAAGGCAAGTAAATCCTCTACATTGACCATACGTATGTCTAGTAGGTCCTAGGAAATTTTATGGATTTTATTCATGTCCTCGAACCCCCTTTCTCTTCGATTTTTGTGACTTCTGTCTATTTTTCTACAGACAGGAACATAACGGCAAGCTTTGATGCCGTTAAGATCCGAAGTTGGCGGCGGCCTTTGTTGCCGTTAACTGGTAGGCGGCCACCTGTGTGCCGTTGAGTTCTTCAGCAAGGGACAATATGATTTGTATGTTAAGTAATACATCTAGAGAATCATGTTGTAAAATTTCTGTGAAATTTCGTTGAATGTTTTATTTATTAAAATCCTCTGAATTAATTGTTAGACACAGTTTTAATAATTGTGAATTTTTGTTTATGTGATCCATGTGGAAATTGAGTGTCATAAAATTTCTGTATGATTGTATAGATGTCAGTTTATACCACGAGATTAGGAATTTTTTGATGTTCATGTAAATAATCAAAATTTCTGAACGGTAAACAGTAAGTATGCACAATTAGTTTTAAATCTTCAATAAATTGTAAGATGCCAAATTAATCACAAGAATTGTATGTAGCATGATATTTTATACAAGTTTTAGAATAGAGGAATATGTACTTGGCATTGTGTACCATGCTTAATTGATGACTTCATAAGTTAGGCAGAATACATGTTTTATTATCAAAATTGTGTATGACTCTGAAAAATATGAAAATTTGTATGCATGATGCTTTATATGTAAATGGTCTGCAGTTAAAATTTCATGTAAATTGGATAACAGTAGGTACTGGATTCATTATTTATCATGAAAAGATTAATTAGAGCATGTTTAGAGTAATTACGATAATCTAGTTAATTGCGGCATGATTTGAATCAGATTATGATTGTTTAACTCTGTAAACAGTAGTACCATTCTAGGTAACCTGAAATATGTGATTGTTGGAGCATGGAACATGTGTTTAAAACAACATATTAAGTGTGTGTTTTAAAATGAGAAAAACGTGTAAATGTGCCAAGGGTGACACTGCTACCTTAGAGGGCTGAGGAGATGTACCGTAGTAAAGTCCCTATGGGAGGTTCATATGAGTAAGTGAAATCCCATGGGCATTGGGATAAATCGTGGAGGCGGACAAGTACCGCTGGTTAGGGTGGAGAGTGCTTCTCCGGTTCTGCGCAGAGTAACTAAGATTTATCACTAAAAGCCTAGGTGATAGATAATGTGTGGTGTGATAAGTGTGTGTCCTTCTAGAGGTGGTTGGACTATGTGTCATGACATATAATGAGAATAATGTGATTTTGTATATATGTGAAATTGTGCATGTATAAATGATCATGTGTAAAATGTGAACAAATGTGATAATATATGAAATGGTGAACCAAATTGTAAATGTGTTTTATTTATGTCAAAATAGAAAGCTTATTGTGTTATAAAAGTGATATGCATATGGAAAAGTACATAGAAACCATGTTAGGAACATTCTTCCTTTATGTGTAAAACTCATGTTTAATTGCCATTATGATACAACATGAATGTGAATTTAAATATTTGTGTTAAAAATGTGTAGAAAGTATGTGGTAGGCTTATCATTGTGACATGAACATAAACCATGTACTATGTGTCATGAAATTGATAGAAGTATCATGTTAGGTTTTTCTTAAAGATTGTTTAAATCCACATTCATGTACCTATGAAATTGTTAAAGAGTAAAATGCCATGTGATGTATTTATGCTTAATGTATGGGAAATTACTTGCTGAGTCTTTGGACTCATCCTTGCTTCGGCGTACAGGTGCAGGTGTCTCTACTTCTTTCGAGGAGTTGGTTTGGAGTGACTCGGAGCGAGAGTAGGAGACTGCTTGTGGAGATAGCGATATTGTACTTTTCATTTCATAGTATGTAATAAAGGAGGACATGTACTACATTGAATTCATGTAATTTATTTAGCTGCTAGTTGTGGACAATGTACTTTCTTTTAATTTCTCAATCATTAAATAGTTAGTTTCTTTTTGTACTACATAGGCTACGGATAAATGTGGATGATGGAATAAGATATTCTTTCCAGTTCTTTTATTCGCTGTTATGTGTTCATACTTATGTACATCTCGACCTAATAATGTGATGGGTAAATGTCCCACTGTGGCAACGTTCTCATATCAAAGTGTGGGTTGTATAACCATACCGGTATAAGGAGGTCGTCATAGAGATTGATATCAGAGCAGAGTTGAGATAGTACATGAGTATGCATATACATCATCTTCATTATATGCTAAGTCTCTATAGATTGTCCACATAGCTAAAGGAAATTGTTAGGAAATTGATAGCGTGGTTCTAAATGTGATTAAATCATTTTGTTGGCTATGGCTTCATGTGGCAGGCATGGTGTTCCTACTTGTGAGGGTGAGCAAAGGAGAGAAAAGAGAGTTGAGCCTAGGCATGAGGATCAGGGTGAGTAGCAGGCCCCAGCACCCCAGGGTCCTATGCTTCCCCCACCGCCACCAGTAGAGTATGGAGTGTTCATGCAGGGTTTAGTACAGGACATGCAGACGCAGGCCCACACCCAGGCTACACTCCAGGCGCAGCTGGAGGCTTAGCCGGCTCAGTTGGCTCAGGTGCCAGTTCCCCAGGCTCAGGACCATGGTGGACCCTCATTCATGGAACGGTTCAAGAGGATGTCGACACCCTCTTTTAAGGGGGAGAGCGATCAACTGTTAGCTGAGAGCTGGTTGAGGGAGATTGAGAAGATCTTCCTAGCTATTAGGTGTGCCGACGATGGCAGAGTCACTTTAGCCACCTACATGCTATAGGTATGTGTTGTTTAAATTATGCATTTGGTTTCTCTAAGTTTAAAGTATTTAGATTAGTCCTTATGGGTTGTTTTGGCAGGAGCGAGCCGATGTGTGGTGGTTCTCATTGCTTCGTACCGGTTCGAGGAAGGTGTTGTAGAGGTGGCTTGGACGAGTTTGTGAGACTCTTCCGAGCCAAGTTTTGTTCCGGAGCACATCCAGGACAAGATGGAGAGAAGTTCCTTTCCTTGACTCAGGGCTCCATGATTGTACTAGAGTACGAGGCCAGGTTGTCGAGCTATCGAAATATGCCCCTCACATTGTAACTGATGAGCGCAGGAAGGCGAAGAATTCGTGATGGGTCTGAGGCCATCACTGAGGACAAGGTTGGTGGCATTTGACCATCGTACCCTCGATGAGGCTCTTAGCACGGCTTGTCGGCAGGAAGGAGAGATGGAGCAGTATCCTGAGGAGAAGAAGGCTTCTCAGAAAAGGCCTGTAGCTCTGTTCCAGAGGCAGGAGAGAAAGAAGGTGGCACATCAGTCACCGCAGCATCCCGCGGCATCGGGAAGTCGTCAGCTATCTTCTCAGCATTCCCCCAATGGCAAGAAGGAGTGTCCTCATTGCGGGAGGACACATGGTGGTTCAGAATGTTGGAAGTTTCCGGGGAAGTGCTTGAAGTGCGGGACCAGTGAGCATAGGATCAAGGATTGTCTCTGGCTTTCAGCATGGAGCACAGCGTGGAGTGGCACCAGCCCCAGCAGCAGCAGCATCGCCAGTGACAGGACGACCAGGGAGACCTTAAGCCCCAACTCGAGTGTTTGCGTTAGCTCGTGAGGACGCCGAGCAGGTGGAGCATGTCACCGAAGGTACGGTTCTTTCATTGGTGTGCACGCTTGGGTTTTGTTCGATACGGGTGCTACCCACTTGTTCATTTCGAGCATTTTGGCTAGGCAGTTTAGCTTTAGAGTCAGGTTTAGAGTTGAAGAGTTAGAAGTCCCTCTGTATGTGCACACACTTGCGGGTACGGTATGACTAGGAGTGTATTCCGTCTTTACGGTGTGCATTGAGGATAGAGTATTAGAAGGGTGTTTTCTTCTTAAGATGAAGGAAGGGACTATGATGCAATTCTTGGTTTGGATTGGCTAGAAGAGTACTATGCGTTGGTAGATTGTCGTGGAAAGAAGATTGTCTTTTGCATTCCTGGTGATGATGAATTTTCACATCCATTGCCAAGGAACTTAGCGGGAAGTTTGTCATCTCTGCAATGAAGGCAATGAGAATGGTGAGCAAGGGTTGTGACGCTTTTCTTGCCAGCGTGGTATTAGTACCTAAAGCTGATGAGTCACCTACTCTTGAGGAGATAGATGTAGTGCAGAATTTTCCAGATGTCTTTCCCGATGAATTATCTGGATTGCCACCGGCTAGAGAGATAGAGTTTACGCTAGAGTTGCTTCCAAGCACCTCTCCTATCTCAAAGCCCCTTATCGGATGGCACCTGCGGAGTTAGCGGAGCTAAGGAAGCATTTGCAAGATTTGTTAATAAGGGATTATTCGCCCTAGTGTTTCTCCTTGGGGCACACTGTATTGTTCGTAAAGAAGAAGGATGGGCCACTTAGGTTATGCATCGATTATAGGAAGCTAAACCAAGTGACTGTGAAGAACAGGTATCCTTACCTCAGATTGGATTTGTTTGACCAGCTGCAGAATGCATCGGTCTTTTCCAAGATTGATTTGCGGTCTAGCTATCATCAATTGAGGATAGGAGCGAGGATGTGTCCAAGACGGCTTTAGAACCCGTTATGGACTTATGAGTTTTTGGTCTGACCAACGCCCCTGCAGTTCATGGATCTCTTGAA
>CM024754.1:141632734-141832734 GCA_014218235.1 Colocasia esculenta
TGAAGAATGGTACCCGCGTCCTTCCATAGGGTCTGAAGAACCCTCAGCCACTGTAGACGCCATTTTAGAGGAACGAGCTTTAGTCCTCATCCGACCTACCCGTCAAGAGGCCTACCCTCCTACCTTCCCTATCCATGAGCCGTCTGCCCCTGGGACCAGACCTCTCCAGCTAATCCTCCCCAAGTCTCAAGAAGATGTTCATGTCACACTTAGGAACTGGATCGTTCCTCCAGCCCCGCGGCCTTCCCAAGATTATGAGGACAGTGGACCTCTACCACCTGCTGGCACCGAATATGATATTTTGCAACATCTAGATAATACTCCTGCGAGGGTGTCTATCTTAGAATTGATTCGGAAATCGCCATCTCATCAGTCCACCCTCCTCCAATTTCTCCAGAAAATCATGGTCAATGATGACCTTCCTCCCACTGGGGTTACTAATGCCATCCTCTCCCTTACCCAAGGACCTTCAATCTCCTTCTCAGACAAAGATCTTGCTACCCCCGAATTTCGTTCGCTCCCTCTCTGTCTTACCATTAACCTCAATGGGGTTTCGGTAGACTCCACTCTCATCGACACTGGGGCATCCATCAACGTATGTTCGATGAAAACCCTCAAGAAATTGGGTTTGGGGGAAGATAATCTGGAGAAAATCTGCTCCACAATTGCTGCCTATGACAACTTCAAGAGGGTTACCAAGGGTAAATTGCTCTTTAGCTTGAGGTCGGACCAGTCACTATGTCTTCCGAGTTTCTAGTCCTTGACGTTGATCCGGCCTATAAGGCCATTCTCGATCGTCCCAGGTTAGAACAAACCTTAGTGGTCCCTTCCACTGCCCATCAATGTTTCAAGTTTCTTTTTAATGGGCGGGTCATCAAAATCAAGAGCATTCCTACCTTGGAAACTATCAACTCCATCACATCGGAGTAGATGTCACATCTTTTCATTCCGGATAAGGGGAAAAAGCCTGTCATGTCAATCTTTGATTTCCCCTTGCCCTGTGATCTCGGCCAACCTCCCCAGTCAGCTGAAGAATCCCATGACCCATGTCCTCAAGGGAAAGGTTGGGAGGTAATGGCTAGGATCGGCTATATACATGGCCGAGGGTTGGGTAATGTAAGGCCCTCGAATTTTGTTGCATTATTTTAATTTTGTGTAAATAATTCATGTTGTGTATGCATAGATGTACGTATCTACGTAAGTAATGGTTAGTATACTTATGCATGCATGTGTATAAATTAGATGTAAATAATGTATGAATGGTATGATGATAGTGTGTACATGATAGTATACATAATGCATGTACATATATAGGTGTAAGTTGTGCATAGTTTCTGCATGTTTTGGAGTTCTCGCCGAAGTCCAGATTAGCGTCAATATCAATGGACATTTGAGTTGTGTAGGCGTCAACCCTATGGACGCTAACACTAAACCCAGCGTCCAGCGATGTGGACGTCAATATCACTGACCTGCATGTGTTGCAGATCCGGATTTCCGGGAGCAAGCTAGCTCACCCAATGGGGAGCTGTCCCCAACAGTCTGAAAGGGTTCACATCAACCCTGCGGGAATGGGAGAGGCCTCTCTCCTATATCTGAACCCCTTTGCAACCAGAAAACCTCTCTTGGCTCTCTTTGCAAGAGGAGAAGAAGGAGAAGAAAAACCCTAGAGAAAACTGTGAGAAAACCCCACCTTTGCAACCTTAAATCCGGCTATCTGAAGCTTGTTCCGGCCATCTACCACGACAAGGAGGTAGCTGGAACATCGAGGAAGGCATCCCCGACCTCGACCTGCTGTGGAGATTGCTCAAGAACCCGGAGGAAGGCTTTCTTGGGAGCTTCTTGGGACTGCCCAAGGAGAGCTTCACCACCACCTTTGATCCTTCTGGAGATTTTTGGAAGGCAAGTAACCTACCCCTATCGTCCATGTAGATGTCAAGTAGGGTTTTATCATTTTTATGTATTTTTCCTCGTGTCCTAGATCCCCATTCACCTTTTTATTTGGAGTTCGGTCTGTGTTTCTGCACAGACAGGAACTTGGCATCAATGTCCTTGACGCCGAGATCCCTATTGTGCGTCCAGCGATCTTTCCGTCCACTCCTGGAACGGCGAGAGACTGTCGTTAAGTTCTCCAGGACAGAACAGTGAGCTGTTCTTCCTGGTATATGATTATTTTCGATGTGTTTTCGATGAGGATATATTTTAAACCTATTATGATATGTAATATGAATGTCTGAATGTGTAGTGAGATCTTTGTAATTTCTGTGATTTGGCATAAATGGTTTTATTATGGAGAATGTATGCATGATGAGACCTAGACCATGTTCATTACCGTTTGTGCAATTCATGTGAAGTTGGATGCCCTAAATTATTCTAAACCGTGAGTGGGTAAATCAGTCCATGCTCTAAATTTTTGGGAATTTCTCCATGCTCATCTGATTTATTGAGTTTTCTGAAATGAAATTAGAAAACCATGTGTAGGATTGTTAAAATTCCAGTAAATCGTGTGTTGTGTAATAAATCCGTAAAAATTTCCTGTGGTATTGTGTATATTGGGTTCAGGGTTATGATCTGTTAAACTGAACTTTTATGTTATCCACCATGATAAATTGAATTTTGAACAATATGGGAATTTATGTTAAATTTTATGCGATTGCATTTGGATAAGAAAAATGTGAAAATTTTCATGTGGGATCCTAAACTCAAAATCAGCATGTGGTTAAATTCTCAGGTCATTTGGACAACTATACCATACAATATGAATTTTCCATGCAAAAATGGGTAATTAATGCATGCCATTGTGAAATGATTTAATTTCTGTGTAATCCAACCTGATTAGTGAAATTTCCTGAATGATAAATTATGTCATCTGTAGTGGTATGATTAGGAAAAATAGAGTCATGTTGCGAATGAGAGAATGAATGAGATGTGAGTGTCATGTGTAAAATGTGTGTAAAAACCGATATGTGTAATGTGTAAAACTGTGCCATGTGTGATACTGCTTCCATAGAGGGCTGTGGAACCATACCATGGAAAAGTCCCCATGGGAAGGTTCAATGTGTTGTGATCCTAAGGGCATTAAGATGAAATCCTGGAGGTGGACAAGTACCACTGGTTAGGGTGGAGACTTGTTCTCCCTGTCTGCGCAGTCCAAGAGTCGTCACTGTATTGCCTAGATGACGTCTATGTGTATGTGATGTGATGTGTCCTTCTTATGGTGGTTTGGACTATGTGTCATGGCACTAAAGTGTAAAATGTGAATGTGATTGTGATCATGTGCAAATTGTGTAGTGTGAACAATGTGTAAATGTGCAATGTGTAAAAAGTGAAGTATGTGAATTAGAAATTGTGTAAAAATGTGAAACCAAAATGTGAGGATGTGAAATTGAAATCCATGATATGATGATCTGAAATCATGTTAGAACAGCAACATAAATGTGATTATGATCATGTGCTATATGTGTACAATGCGTAGAATCCATGCTAGGGACAATCCATACTTATGTGTAACCCATTCCATGTGTGTTTACTCTCACGTTGTGGTTTGAATGAGAACATAGCTTTCATGTGTTAGATTATAAAGTGTTAAACCACGTCAAAACAGCAAGCTTAAGGCATGTAAAATGGTTATGTGCATGCGTAAGAATGAGAAGTAACCATGTTAGCAATGTTTTCTTTCATGTATGTAAACTAGTCATGCTAAACTTGCTTTCATGTTTTAGTTTAATTGAAAGTAGACCTTTCATGTGTTGGAGTGATTAGAGAGCATGTGATAAGAGATTTTGATTTAGAAAATCTGAAAGCATGAATCATGTGTTTAATGAGTAGAACCACCATGATAGGTTGTTAATTTCAATGACAAGCATGCTACATGATTGTGTCTTGTAAATGTGTATGTAAAACCTACTATGATATGTACATGTATGGTATGTGTAGAGTTATTTGCTGAGTCTCTTAGACTCATTACTTGCTTCGGCGTACAGGCGTAGTTGGTGACGACACACTTGCGGAGGAGGCAGTGGAGACCGACTCCGAGCGTGGAGATTAGATCGTTGGTGTACCTTGTGATATTTTGATTTCATAGTATGTAATTGCAACATTGTACTAGCATTATCATGGAAGGAAATGTTTAAGTGTGGGCAATTATGTATTTGATTTTCAGCAATTTAATTATGTGGACTTTTAGTTCTTTAAATGTTATTGCAATCATGTATGTTAAATGTGAATGATGAATGAAATGAAGACAGTGGTTCTTTTACTTCCGCTACTCTTTTCTTATATTCACGTGTATCTCAGCTGAATGTTATTGTTGGGTAAATGTCCCATTGTGGCAACGTTCACTATACCGACGTGGGTTGGTATAACCATACCGGTATAATGAGGGTCGCTACAGAGATTGGTATCAGAGCAACCGGTTGAGATTGCACATGAATATACATAAGTCATCATCCCCATTACATGATAAGTCTACATAGGAATGTCCACATGTGTAGAATTGATTAATAATGAATGAAAAATAGATAAGTAAATGGTTAGAAAACTTAGTAACCTAGCTATTGGTGGGTGAAATGTATTACAGCCATGGCTTCGAGAGGTAGGCGTGGCGAAGCGCCGGCCCGTGAGGACGAGCCGAGACGTGACGAGCGGGCGGAGTAGTAGGCCCCGCCACCGCAAGGTCCTGTACTTCCCCCACCGCCTCCTGTGGATTATGGAGTATTCATGCAAGGTCTGGTGCAAGCCATGTAGACGTAGGCTCATACCCAGGCAGCACTCCAGGCACAGTTGGAGGCTCAGGTTAGACTAATAAAATGATTTATAATCTGTTTTATTTGATTATGCGATATTATGTTGATTGTGTATTGTGCTGTGTACTGTAGCAGGCTCAAGTACCAGCTCAGGACCATGGTGGACCTTCTACCATGGAAAGATTCAAGAGGATGCTGCCACCCTCTTTTAAGGGGGAGAGCGACCCATTGTTGGCTGAAAGCTGGATGAGGGAGATAGAAAAGATCTTCCGAGCCATCAGTTGTGTAGATGAGGATAAGGTCACATTAGCCACCTACATGCTACAGGTATGCTTTAGTTTATATGCTTGTATGTTTTATTAAGTTAGATTTGTTTAGATGGTGCTTATGAGCGGTGTACTGCAGGAAAGAGCTGATGTATGGTGGGCTTCATTGCTGCGTACCCGGTTTGAGGATGGAGCTATTGATGTTGCTTGGGATGAGCTCGTGAGGCTCTTTCGGGCCAAGTTCGTCCCCGAGCATGTTCAAGATCGGATGGAGCAAGAATTCCTCTCTTTGGCTCAAGGCTCCATGACCGTGCTAGAATATGAGGCAATATTTTCTGAACTATCTAAATATGCACCTCATATCGTGGCAGACGAGCACAGAAAGACAAAGAAGTTCGTGATGGGCCTAAAACCATCACTGAGGACGAGGCTCGTGGCGTTTGACCACCGCACTTTGGACGAGGCCCTCAGCACTGCTTGTAGGCAGGAGGGTGAGATGGAGCAATACCTTGAAGAGAAGAAGGCTTCGCAGAAGAGACCTGTAGCTACGTTCCAGCGACAGGACAAGAAGAAAGCGGTGTACCTGACACAGCAGCGATCAGTGGCAATCGATAGTTCTCAAGTACCTTTTGTACGTTCCCCTAGTGTGGAGAAAGAGTGTCCCCACTGTGGGAAGACACATGGTGGTACCGAATGTTGGATGATTACGGGAAAGTGCTTGAAGTGCGGAAGCAGCGACCACAAGATCAAGGAATGTCCGAGACTTTAGCAGGGAGTCCAGCGCGGAGCACCAGCCCCAGCAGCGCCAGCTACAGGAAGACCAGGAAGGCCTCGAGCCCCAGCTCTAGTGTTTGCTTTAGCTCGCGAGGACGCCGAGCAGACGGAGCATGTCACCGAAGGTACGGTTTTACTTTTAGGTGTGCACGCTCGGGTTTTGTTTGATACGGGTGCTACTCACTCATTCATTTCCGAGCGGTTCGCTAGGCAGTTAGCCTTCGAGTCAGGCGTAGAGTCTGAGGATTTAGAGGTCCCTTTGTCTGTGCACACCCCTGCGGGTACGATATCGACTAGGAAGTGCATTCCGTCGTTACCTGTGTGCATTGAGGATAGAGTCCTAGAAGGGTGTTTCATCTTGCTAAAGATGAAGGACTATGATGCTATTCTTGGTCTGGATTGGCTAGAGGAGCACTATGCGTTAGTGGATTGTCGTCGGAAGAGGATTGTTTTCCGCATTCCTGGTGAGGACGAGTTCTCTCATCCCTTGCCAAGGAACTTGGCGGGAAAGTTAGTCATCTCTGCCATGAAGGCGATGCGCATGGTAAACAAGGGTTGTGACGCTTTTCTTGCCAGCGTGGTACTAGTGCTAGAGGCTGATGAGTCACCTACTCTCGCGGAGATTGAGGTAGTGCAGGATTTTCCAGATGTCTTTCCTGATGACTTGTATGGATTGCCACCGGATAGAGAGATAGAGTTTACCATAGAGTTGCTTCCGGGCACCTCTCCTATCTCGAAGGCTCCATATCGGATGGCACCTGCGGAGTTAGCCGAGTTGAGGAGGCAGTTGCAAGAGTTGCTTGATAAGGGATTTATTCGCCCTAGTGTTTCCCCTTGGGGCGCACCTGTATTGTTCGTCAAGAAGAAAGACTGGTCACTTAGGTTATGCATTGATTATAGGAAGCTGAACCAAGTGACTGTGAAGAACAGGTATCCCTTACCTCGTATTGATGATTTGTTTGACCAGTTGCAAGATGCATCAGTCTTTTCTAAGATTGATTTGCGATCTGGTTATCATCAGTTGAGGATTCGGAGTGAGGATGTGTCCAAGATGGCGTTTAGAACCCGATATGGACATTATGAGTTTTTGATCCTTCCTTTCGGATTGACCAATGCCCCTGCAGCGTTCATGGATCTCATGAACAGGGTGTTTAGGCCTTATTTAGATAGCTTTGTTGTAGTGTTTATTGATGATGTGCTGGTCTACTCTCCGGACGAGGCCACACACCGTCAGCATTTGAGGGTAGTGTTAGAGGTTCTTCGTGAGCACAAGTTGTACGCTAAGTTCAGCATGTGCGATTTTTGGTTGCGCAAGGTTCATTTCCTCGGGCATGTTATCTCCGGTGCTGGTGTTGCAGTGGATCCAGCAAAGGTCCAGGCAGTTATGGATTGGGAGGTTCCCAAGACCCCTTCAGAGATTCGTAGTTTTATTGGTTTAGCAGGTTACTATCGGCGATTTATTGAGGGATTTTCATCCATCGCCGCCCTTTGACTCAGCTCACCAGAAAGGGAGTGAGTTTGTTTGGTCCGAGAAGTGTGAGAGTATTTTCAATTGTTGAAGGCTAAGCTCACGACAGCCCCGTGTTAGTCTTACCGAGCGGTGTAGAGGGTTTTGCTATCTACACGGATGTGTCTCGGATTGGTTTAGGCTGTGTGCTAATGCAGAAGGAAGGGTAGTGGCCTATGCTTCTCGTCAGTTGAAGGAGCATGAGAGCAACTATCCGACTCATGACTTGGAGCTCGCAGCAGTGGTTCATGCACTAAAGATCTGGAGGCACTATCTTTATGGTGTCAGATTTGAGGTGTTTATCGACACAGAGCTTGAAGTATCTTTTCTCCCAAAAGGAACTAAACCTGAGGCAGAGAGATGGATTGAGTTCTTGAAGGACTATGACTTCGACCTTCAATATCACCTTGGGAAGGCGAATGTCATAGCGGATGCTCTGAGTAGAAAGAGGCCATCTCTCCAGCAGGATTGGAAGATGTTGGAGATGCCTTCTTTCACGTTGACTAGTTAGAGCCATCGCTATGCTAGGCTTTTGTACCTCAGTTATCTCTTAGGTTCCTCGATTTTTGGATGAGGTGATCAAGCAACAGAAGCTGACCCTAGACTCTTAGAGTTAGTGGGCAAGGCAGGCATTGCTCGTGATGATGACGGTGTGATTAGATTTCATCACCGTGTTTGTGTCCCTGATTTAGTAGATGTCCGTGAGCATGTGTTAGCGGAGGCTCACAGATCGCAATTCTCTATTCATCCGGGTAACACTAAGATGTACCACGATTTGAAGAGATCCTTTGGTGGTCTGGCATGAAGAGGAATTAGCGGATTATGTGTCCCGCGGTTTTAGTATGACAGCAAGTGAAGGCCGAGCGCAGCGCCTATCTGGCCTTATGCAAGGATGGATCCCCCAGTGTGGAAGTGGGAAGCTGTCCTATGGACTTTGTTTCGGGTTTGCCTGGATCTAGAAGGGGCAATGACTCGATTTGGGTAGTTGTAAATAGATTCTCGAAGACTGCTCCTTTCGTGCCTTGAAGAAGAAGCAGTCAGTAGAGAGTTTAGCTAGATTGTATGTTAGTTCATATCATTAGATTGCATGGTGTGCCGAAGTCATCATTCGGATCGAGATCCGAGATTCACTTCGAGGTTCTGGAAGGGTCTTCAGGATGCTTTGGGTTCGGAGCTGAGCCCCAGTTCGGTGTTTCATCCCCAAACTGATGGACAGTCTTAGAGGACTATCCAGACGCTCGAGGATATGTTGAGGCGTGTGTATTGGATTGGAAGGATGATTGGGAGCGTCATTACCTCTTGTGGAGTTCGCTACAACAACAACTTTCAACGAGTATTGGTATGGCTCCATTTGAGGTGTTGTATGGTCGGTCCCCTGCAGATCTCCTTTATGTTGGGAGGAGACCGGTGATAGACAGCTGATCGGTCCGGAGTTAGTGCAGGAAACTTCGGATAAGATCCAGTTTATCAGGAAGAGGCTTGTTGCGGCTCAGGATAGGCAGAGGAGCTATGCCGACAACAGGAGGAAGGATCTTGAGTTCGAGGTGGGTGATCATGTCTTTTTGAAGATATCGCCTACTCGAGGTGTTGTCAGATTTGGCAGGCATAGTAAGTTGAGCCCTACATTCATTGGCCCGTATGAGATTCTCAGACGATTGGGCAGCGTGGCATATGAGCTAGCATTACCCCCATCTTTGGCTAGTGTTCATCCCGTCTTCCACGTTTCGATGCTCAGGAAGTATGTCCGAGATCTGTCTCATGTGATTAATCATGAGCCAATGGAGATTCAGCCAGATCTGTCGTATGTCGAGCAACCAGTAGCTATTCTTGACCGGAAGGTTCAGCATCTTCAGAACAAGAGTATTGCGTCGGTGAAAGTTCTATGGCGGAACTTCTCACGAGAGGAGGCTACTTGGGAGCTTGAGTATGCGATGAAGAAGAAGTATCCCCTTTTGTTTGAGTAGTGTCATTCTAACTTCGAGGACGAAGTTTCTTTAAGGGGGAGAGGGTATAAGGCCCTCGAATTTTGTTGCATTATTTTAATTTCGTGTAAATAATTCATGTTGTGTATGCATAGATGTACATATCTACGTAAGTAATGGTTAGTATACTTATGCATGCATGTGTATAAATTAGATGTAAATAATGTATGAATGGTATGATGATAGTGTGTACATGATAGTATACATAATGCATGTACATATATAGGTGTAAGTTGTGCATGGTTTCTGCATGTTTTGGAGTTCTAGCCGAAGGCCAAATTGGCGTCAATATCAATGGATGTTTGAGTTTGTGTAGGCGTCAACCCTATGGACGCTAACACTAAACCAGCTTCCAGCGATGTGGACGTCAAATATCACTGACCTGCATGCGTTGCAGAGCCGGATTTCCGGGAGCAAGCTAGCTCACCCATTGAGGAGCTGTCCCCAACGGTCTGAAGGGTTCACATCAACCCTGCGGGAATGGAGAGGCCTCTCTCCTATATCTGAACCCCTTTGCAACCAGAAAACCTCTCTTGGCTCTTTTTGCAAGAGGAGAAGAAGGAGAAGAAAACCCTAGAGAAAACTGTGAGAAAACCTCACCTTTGCAACCTTAATCCGGCGATTTGAAGCTTGTTCTGGCCATCTACCATGACAAGGAGGTAGCTGGAACATCGAGGAAGGCATCCCCGACCTCGACCTGCTGTGGAGATTGCTCAAGACCCGGAGGAAGGCTTCTTGGGAGCTTCTTGGGACTGCCCAAGGAGAGCTTCACCACCACCTTTGATCCTTATGGAGACTTTTGGAATGCAAGTAACCTACCCCTATCGTCCATGTAGATGTCAAGTAGGGTTTTATCATTTTTATGTATTTTTCATCGTGTCCTAGATCCCCCATTCACCTTTTTATTTGTAGTTCGGTCTGTGTCTCTGCACAGACAGGAACTTGGCGTCAATGCCCTTGACGCCGAGATCCCTAATGTGCGTCCAGCGATCTTGCCGTCCACTCCTGGAACGGCCAGAGACCGCCGTTAAGTTCTCTAGGACAGAACAGTGAGCTGTTCTTCCTGGTATATGATTATTTTCGATGTGTTTTCGATGAGGATATATTGTAAACCTATTATGATATGTAATATGGATCTTTGAATGTGTGGTGAGATCTTTGTAATTTCTGTGATTTGGCATAAACGGTTTTATTATGGAGAATGTATGCATGATGAGACCTAGACCATGTTCGTTACCGTTTGTGCAATTCATGTGAAGTTGGATGCCCAAAATTTTTCTAAACCATGAGTGGGTAAATTAGTCCATGCTCTAAATTTTTGGGAATTTCTCCATGCTCATCTGATTTATTGAGTTTTCTGAAATGAAATTAGAAAACCATGTGTAGGATTGTTAAAATTCCAGTAAATCATGTGTTGTGTAATAAATCTGGAAAAACTTCCTGTGGTATTGTGTATATTGGGTTCAGGGTTATGATCTGTTAAACTGAACTTTTATGTTATCCACCATGATAAATTGAATTTTGAATAATACGGGAATTTATGTTAAATTTTTGCGATTGCATTTTGGATAAGAAAAATGTGAAAATTTTCATGTGGGATCCTAAACCCGAAATCAGCATGTGGTTAAATTCTCAGGTCATTTGGACAACTATATCATACAATATGAATTTTCCATGGAAAAATAGGTAATTAATGCATGCCATTGCGAAATGATTTAATTTCTGTGTAATCCAACCTGATTAGTGAAATTTCCTGAATGATAAATTTTGTCATCTGTAGTGGTATGATTAGGAAAAACAGAGTCACGTTGCGAATGAGAGAATGAATGAGATGTGAGTGTCGTGTGTAAAATGTGTGTAAAAATCGATGTGTAATGTGTAAAACTGTGCCATGTGTGATACTGCTTCCATAGAGGGCTGTGGAACAGTACCATGGAAAAGTCCCCATGGGAAGGTTCAATATGTTGTGATCCTAAGGGCATTAGGATGAAATCCTAGAGGTGGACAAGTACCACTGGTTAGGGTGGAGACTTGTTCTCCCGGTCTGCGCAGTCCAAGAGTCATCACTGTATTGCCTAGGTGACGTCTATGTGTATGTGATGTGATGTGTCCTTCTTATGGTGGTTTGGACTATGTGTCACGGCACTAAAGTGTAAAATGTGAATGTGATTATGATCATGTGCAAATTGTGTAGTGTGAACAATGTGTAAATGTGAATGTGTAAATGTGCAATGTGTAAAAGTGAAGTATGTGAATTAGAAATTATGTAAAAATGTGAAACCAAAATGTGAGGATATGAAATTAAAATCCATGATATGATGATCTGAAATCATGTTAGAATAACAACATAAATGTGATTATGATCATGTGTTATATGTGTACAATGCGTAGAATCCATGCTAGGGACAATGCTTACGTATGTGTAACCCATTCCATGTGTGTTTACTCTCACATTGTGGTTTGAATGAGAAAATAGCTTTCATGTGTTGGATTGTAAAGTGTTAAACCACGTCAAAACAGCAAGCTTAAGGCATGTAAAATGGTTATGTGCATGCGTAAGAATGAGAAGTGACCATGTTAGCAATGTATGTAAACTAGTCATGCTAAACTTGCTTTCATGTTTTAGTTTAATTGAAAGTAGACCTTTCACGCCCCAACGCGGAATATCGTCATGCTAAACTTGCTTTCATGTGTTTAGTTTAATTGAAAGTAGACCTTTTGTCACGCCCCAACGCGGAATATCGGAGCGCGAAGGCAGTTGCAAGAAAAGGTATAGAGCGTATACTACATCAAACCATTGCCACTGAATAATACTAAAGAAATCTTCTCATTATTAATTTCCAAATGTCTAGTTACAACCACTAATATCAGAGCCATTCTATAGGGCCCAATTACATTGCATAGAAGGAAATAACTAACTACAACTCTAAGATAACATAACGACTCGAGGGTACTCCTGGCTTCACTCTTGGTCATTCCCTTCCTCGTGAGTGTATGTCATCCTCGGTCTCACCTGAGAACACAACATTAAATAACGTAGGGTGAGCGATAACGCCCAGTAGGACTTAAATCTCAGGCTCAAGCAGGCTTTAAATAATTAATGCATTTAATGGCAGAGTCTAAAGATAGCAGGTACAAGAGAGTCAAAATATAGCAAGAGATAGAAAATAGCACGAGAGCGAGTATAGTTTCCAAAAAGAGCACAGTATCGAGTATAGCACGAATAGCAGGATGGCCATAGCACAACTAGCACAAGTATAGTAATAGCATGACGAGTATAGCACTTGTTGTCATTCTAGACATCGAGAGAGTATAGCACGTTTTGTGTTTTTGATTGTCATATAGATAGTCGAGATAGATAGCACTTGAGTGTAATGCCAACACTCTGATCATTTAACTCCCATGGGCACTAGCACTTTCGGGCGCACATCCCAGGACCAGATCGGGCCCTTTATTTATTGCCAGGTATTGGTTATATTGTTTATCTTTAGACAATCAGTCAATGGCCAATATAGAGTACCAAGAAGTAGATGAGAGCACTAGATGAATAGACGAGATAGTAGAGTGAACGTGATAGACGAGCGAGAGAGTATAGATAAGAGCTAGTGGACATTGCACGTAATGCGACGAGTAAACAGGCGATAGTAACAGTTGCACAACATGCGCACTTGGTGTTAGCAGTCAGGTGGAACTCACGACCCTACCACTGGCCTTGTTATGCACAGGTCCAGAGGTCCGGCGTGATTTAAGATGAGAGTGAATCTTCTAATAGCCTTTAGATCATATAGATCCTTAAAGGGTATCATAGGTATTAGGGTACACCGGCTCGTCGACCATGTGGGAATCCATGATCAGAGGAAACTTACGGAGGCCTGTGCAAGGGTTCACTAGTCCGGCGAAAGGAATATCCGACGGAGAGTTCACCACAAGCCAAGAAAAGTGTGTATATAAAATAGGTGCTCGACGTTCTAGAGGAATTCTAGGACAGTGGAGCGTCAATATCGGTATATAAACAACACAAGAAAACGAATGCAAGTCCTTTAAATAGGGCAATTAATATGCTTTATTGTAATACATTATGAGATATTTTCTGTAAGATTTCAGCCATAAATGGATGGTTCAAGTGTGTGCAAGTGCAAGAGAAATCATAGATAGAAATAAGTCGTGAAACATGTATTTTAAATCATTCAATATAGCATCCTTTTTAAGTAGGGTTTTTACTAGGGGTATAACGGTAAGAAGGCGTAAGGATTATTTATAAAGTGACAAAAATATTTATTTTATTTTTTATGGGTTTTTCATCAAAAACTTGTGAAGCGACATACCCCTGTACTGGTCGCGACAGGGTCAGGATAGAACGCGACAGAGCCTAAAAAGGGTCGCGACAGGGCATGCAAATCGGGTACTGAGAACGCGACGGCTCACCTGTCGCCTTCTTGGTCGCGACAGGGTGCTATCGCAATCAGGCCCCAGAAAACGACATATCGAGGTGTCTCCTTCTGGTTTGTCTGCGCCTGACTCCGACAGGAGTCAGACCAGGCATTTGGATTGCGGTCCAGAACATTGAAATTTCGATACAGGGTCGTTCAGGAAATCATAACTAATTATATAGTCAACGAAAAATCATGAAACTAGTTGCAAATTAAACTAGACATGTAAGGGTACTTCCAATAAATCGGATTTAGAGAGAGAGCATGGTTTGAACATGGTTCGAGAACGAACAAGAACAAGTAACATAGACATGATACAGGGAGCAAGATCGATTTAATTCGAGTAACATGCTCAATAGAAATAGGGCTTTTAGGGCAAAAGATGCCTATCATGCATCAGTATCTCCCATTAAATTTGGAGGCATGAGATAGAGTATTCAAGGAGATATGAATTAGCATGAAGGTTCGGGGTCATAAGAACTGCAGAACTTTGAAAATTCATAAGACAAGATTTGATCGCTGGAAAATTATGAAATTTGAGGGTTTTGTTCCAGAGGGTAGAGAGATCCTACAAAAAAGTTTCACGGTTATGCTTTGTGAGAATGCCTACCTTGACTCGATTTCCTCTTCTAGGGCTAGAACTTGAAGAACGGGGTTGAGAGCTTGAAAGGTTCTTCTCCCCATGAAATCTCCTCCTCCTTGCCTCTCCTTCTGGTCCAGGAATCCTTTGGCATGAGCTTGGGTCGGCCATGAGGGGTTAGGAGAGTATTTAAGCTTCTCCTCTTTCTATTTCCTAATAGGACTCTAATTCCTCTTTAATTCCGAATTTTCCTTACTTCCTTCTTCCTTCCTTGCTTTCCAATCTCTATTAGACTAGGAAGAGATCCAATTCGTGCTAAACCCATATGGGGTAGGTTTAGGAATCCTATTATAACTCAAACTAGCTATTTAATGCATTAATACCCCTTTTCTATTGGTAATAATTTAGTTACGAATTTAGGATTTTCCCTATTATTCTCCCTTTGTAAATTCATATTTTTGACCCAATAAATTCTAGAGATCCATTAAGCAAATCCCATTACTCTTTTCCATCTAATGAGTTTTATTAATGCTCTATTTAAATATCCATTTAGCTAGGTTTTAAATTCTTTATTTAAATTTTTATTTTCCGTAAAAATTCAGGTTGCTACACCTTTCATGTGTTGGAGTGATTAGAGAGCATGTGATAGGAGATTTTGATTTAGAAAATCTGAAAGCATGAATCATGTGTTTAATGAGTAGAACCACCATGATAGGTTATTAATTTCAATGACAAGCATGCTACATGATTGTGTCTTGTAAATGTGTATGTAAAACCTGCTATGATATGTACATGTATGGTATGTGTAGAGTTATTTGCTGAGTCTTTTAGACTCATTACTTGCTCGGCGTACAGGCGTAGTTGGTGACGACACACTTGCGGTGGAGGCATGGAGACCGACTCTGAGCGTGGAGTTAGATCGTTGGTGTACCTTGCGATATTTTAATTTCATAGTATGTAATTGCAACTTGTACTAGCATTATCATGGAAGGATATGTTTAATGTGGACAATTATGTATTTGATTTTCAGCAATTTAATTATGTGGACTTTTAGTTCTTTAAATGTTATTGCAATCATGTATGTTAAATGTGGATGATGAATGAAAAAATAAAGTGGTTCTTTTACTTCCGCTACTCTGTTCTTATATTCACGTGTATCTCAGCTGAATGTTATTGTTTGGTAAATGTCCCACTGTGGCAATGTTCACTATACCGACGTGGGTTGGTAAACCGTACCGGTATAATGAGGGTCGCTACAGGTAAGAACCAGCAGGGTCCTGTCCACCACACCCAAGTCAAGAGGCCGCTAGATAGGGCTGGTCTAGGTTTTCACCCGGACCCCATTCATCCAGACCCATTTATTCCCTATCAACCTCTTACCTGGACCCTAAAGGAACATTTCGTTCAGGGGGCCCTCCAACCGGGAACTCGGGAACCCGTGATAGAGGAGTTGTTCGACTCGGAGAGCAATGAAGAAGAGGATGTCTCGATGATTTCGGCCTTCTCTCACTCTTCGGTCCTGACTCTCCGTCTCCACCTTCCCCCTCTCCTTCACAACCTCTTCCAACCGTGTGCCTAACACCTGACTCCCCTCCACCCTCAACTTCTTCTTTCTCCCTTCTTTCTCCACCCGTTCTTTCTCTATCCCTCGCATGGCCAGTCGAGGCTGCCTTAAGTCAGCAACTTATAGTTCTAGGCCTTGATTCCCAAAAAAATACCAATTTGAAAATTGGAAATGCGAGGTCTCCATCGAGCACCCTTCCCTTTGGAGTCTCTTTCGCTCGGCCAGGGGCCGACGCTCTCCAGCTTAGACTCTTTTCCTCGCCCCTCTAGGGGCACTATCCCCGTACATATTTTGTACATAGCAGTCATGTACATAGTGGTCTAGATTTTAATTTAGAGTCTAGTCTAGGGTCCGGTCTTGGATAGAGAGTGTAGATCCTCTCAGCCATGTGTGCGCAAGGACAAGGTAGGCAAGTTCCTGCCCATTATGTCATGGCTTTGGCTGAGAGGTGTGCTAAGTTAAGTCAAGTCCCAGAGTTTCTTGAGGAGCCTGCCCTTGTTGAATCTGATTTTGAAGAAGGCGACTCTGTAGATGATGGTTTAGGAGTTTATCTGCTAGATTTTGATGAGAAGGGTGAGCTGGGAGATCCTGGGTCGGAAGAAGAGGACCCAGTGAGCTCCTATGTGGATGGCACAAAGAGGTTCGACAAGCCAACCATGGCTGCAGACGAGCCCACTAAAGAGGTCAACCTTGGCACTGAAGAATCCCCAAAGGTAGTTTTGATTAGTGCTAACTTGAGTGTTAAAGAAGAAGAAGCTCTGGTAGCTATTCTCAAAGAATTCTCCGACGTTTTTTCTTGGTCCTACGAGGACATGCCGGGACTTGACACCTCTTCGGTCGAGCACCGGTTGGTCCTAAAATCCGACGCCAAAGCCGTCAAACAAAAGCTGAGAAGGCTACATCCCAAGCTTGCACTCAAGATCAAAGAGGAGGTTGACAAGTTGCATAAAGCCAAATTCATTAGGGTTGTGCTATATCTGCAATGGGTAGCTAATATCGTCCATGTGATGAAGAAGGATAGTAAGGTTAGAATCTGTATAGATTTCCGTGACCTAAATCGTGCTTGCCCGAAGGATGATTTCCCTCTCCCACACATAGATGTCCTAGTGGACAACACTGTCGGCTTTGAGATGTTATCTTTCATGGAGGTTTCTCTGGGTATAACAAATCCGTCTGTCTGGGGGCGGAGGAACCAGGAGAAAACTTCTTTCACAATTTCCCTGGGGGACCCTACTGTTATGTCGTCATGCCCTTCGGATTGAAGAATGCGGTGAGACCCTATCAAAGGGCAATGATGGTGATTATTTTCATGGTGATTTTGACATGATGCATGTGCACATGGAGGTCTATGTAGATGATGTCTTGGTTAAATTCAAGACTCGACATGGCCATGAGGCATGCCTTCGAGGCAGTTCTCGCAGCATTCTACAGGAGAAACACAATCTTAAGATGAACCCCAAAAGTGTGTCTTTTGGTGTCTCTTCAGGGGGAATTGCTGGGGTTCATAGTAAGCAGCGGGGAATTTGAGATTGATCCCATAAGGCCAAAGCATAATCGACATGCCTCCTCCTAGGAATATCAGAGAAATCAGAGGGCGATTGGTAGACTTTAGTTTATTAGGAGATTCATCTCCCAGCATTCAATCCGTTGTAAGACCTTCTATGAGATGCTTAAAGGAGAGGCTAAGTTTGATTGGAACGAGAAATGTCAAAAGACCTTTGATGAGTTGAAGAGATATTTGTTCAATCCCCCTGTTCTCGGTCCTCCATCCCGGGTCGGCTTCTACTACTACTCTACTACTTGTGTCAACCACTGAAGATTCAACTGGAGCAGTTTTGGCCCAATATGATGACGAGAAGAAGGAGAGAGCGGTGTATTATTTATCCCAAGTTGTTCAATGAAGCTGAAAGAAGTACGCCGCTATGGAAAGAACGTGTGTCGCGCGTCGTCTGGGTTGCCCAGAAGTTAAAGCATTATTTCCTTGCTCATGAAGTGAAACTTCTGGCATGTATGGACCCAATTCGGTACTTGCTTGAGAAGCCTGTCCTGACTGATCGTTGATGATGTGGCAGAGTTTCCTCAATCAATTTGATATCACCTACGTCAACCAAAAGTCGATCAAGGGGCACGCTATTGCTGAGCATTTGGCCCACCCACCCCTTACCTTCATGCTCTCCCGTTGATGAAAGCTTTCATGATGAAGAGTTAGGAGCCATTATCAATGGTGAACCTTCGTGGGTACTTTACTTCGACGGGCCCTCAATTCCAAAGGGTGTGGAATAGGGGCAGTCCTCCTCTCACCGGAAGGGGTAGTCATTCCGCACGCCTACCAGTAACCTTCCGAGCCATGAATCATGTGGCCGAGTATGAGGCGCTCTTAGTTGGACTGAAAATGGCATTATTGCTCGGAGTCAAGGAGTTAAGGATAATGTGATTCGCAGTTGATACTACCCGACAATCTCTTAGAAGTACCAGACCCTGGACCCCAAGTTGAAACCATACCAAGAGTTGGTAGGAAAGGTGGTCCGACAGTTTAGGAAGCTCACCCTAGTTCACACTCCTAGGGCTCAGAATATCCTAGCAGATTCACTCGCTTCCTTAGCTTCTTCATTCCCATCCCTTTGGAAGATCTTCTGAAATCGTCTCTGTTCAAAGGTTGAGAGTCCTTTCCCATGTAGATCCTTGGTTTTCTCAACTCACGTCTCCTTCCCTATCCCTACGGGTCCATGCACTCTCAAAAGATCCAGAAATCTACCTCGAAGATGGCCATCCTTGGTATTTTGACATCGAGAACTTTCTCAAAGATGGATCCTTCCCCGATTATGCCACCTCTGCCGATAGACGGGCCATTCGCCGCGTCTCGGAGCGTTACAAGATCATAGGTGGCATTCTGTACAAAAAGTCTCTCAGTGGGGTCTATCTTCATTGCCTCGATGAAATCAAATCTCAAGATGTTGTTGAAGCCGCTCACTCTAGTGAATGTGGTGGCCATGTTAATGGTAGAGCAATTGCCCAAAAGTTTCTAAGACACTATTATTAGCCTACCATGGAAGAAGACTGTCATCATTTTGTCTGTCACTATGCTAAATTCCAATTGCACGGTGACAAAATTCATGCTTCTTCCTCTTCTCTTCACCCTCTCATCGCTCCATGGCCTTTCGCCATGTGGGCATTCGACGTGGTCGGTCCACTTGCGGACAGAACTAGAGAAATCCGTAAGAAGTCCTTCATTCTGACTGCCACGGAATACTTCACAAAGTGGGCTGAAGCAGAGCATTCATTGAGGTCAAGGCTTCAACAGTGGTCAAATTCATCAAGCGCAACATCCTTGCAAGGTTCGGCGTGCCTCGGGACATCGTCACCGACAATGAACCTCAATTCACTTCACAGGAGCTTCGCGACATGTGTGGTAAATATGGCATTAACTTGCATCATTCAACCTCATATTATCCACAAGGTAATGGACACAAGCGGAAGCTACTAATAAAACTCTCTCAAAAAATTATAAAGAAAACATGCAAATCTCACAACAATGCTGACTGGCCAGATCGCTTGGTTGAAGCTCTTTGGGCTTATCGCACTTCGATCCGGACTCCTACGGGGCAAACTCCCTATGCTTTGACATACGGATCAGATGCGATACTCCCATATGAGATCTTTGTCCCTTCGCTTACAGTTCAATTGGATGCCGAACTTGACCCCGATCAACGTCGGGAGGCCTTGTTGGCACAACTTGAACTCTTAGATGAAAGGCGAATGATAGCGGCTGACCATGCTCAAGTCATCGTCAGAGAATTACACGTTTTTATGCTAAAAGAGTTCCTGAGAGAAAATTCGAAGTGGGTGAGATGGTCCTAAAGCGTAAAATCATAAAGGCACATGTCCCAGGAGCAAATTGCAAGAAAATTGGGAAGGTCCATTCTTGTCAAGGAAGTATATTCAGGGAACGCTTATAGGTGGAAGATGCCGAAGGAGTAGAGTTGTCATATCCGTTGAATGCAGTCTACCTCAAGAATTTCTAATTCTATCCTTAGTCGAGTACTCATTCAGTTGGCAAGTCGGTTATTCATCACTTGTTTACGGTGTGGGTTTTAAGTCTCTACTTTTCCATTGTCCATTAGTGAGTAGGGTTTGTTCACACACACCACGATGTTAAGATATAGCCCTCTAGTTGTAAAATCACAAGTACACTCGGATAGTCTAATCCGGTCAATATGTTTCCCCTATTCTTCTCTCCCGCTCGGTCACGTCTGGAAGCGGAGCAAACTACGAGTAGGGACCATCCACTCCCATCTAAAAGACAAGGTCACCATGAACAGGGAATCAAGAAAAAGCAGGGACAGAATCCAAATCAAGAAGCCTAAAGGGGGAAAGAAAAGCCAAAAAGGTCAAAAAAGGTAGCAAAAAGTACGTACCCAGGAAAAGGCTGACAAATCAAAGAGGTAGCAAAAAGTACGTACCTCCACCCCTGAAATCAAATAAGAAGAAGAATCCCCTGCAAATAATTGTTGACCAAGTCTTTTAGTGTGAGATGTTGGTTTTGGAAACATAAAGTGGTTCGACCAAATCCTCGCAGACTTCCTACTTATTTCTTCCAAATTCCTCCCTCTAGAGGCAAATTTGACTATATAAGACCTTCCGTGGTGGAAAATATCAAGAAGGCTAGGGGCATTTCCAACATCAAGGAATTCATGCAGATCCTCCTGTTTTATGACCTCCGTGGTTAAGTAGATCACACAGACCCTACTTTGACATGTAATGAATATGTTTTTAGAGTAAAAAAAAAATGAATGAAAAATGAAAAAAAGAAAGAAAATGAGGACAAAAAGAGAGTCTCTCATATATATATTTTCACCATGTACATATTTTTTATTTTCAAAAAAAAATAAAAAAAAAATGCATGTGCATATTTCCCTTCGGTTATTTTTCTTGTATTTTATCTTTGATTAGACATTAGCCCCTTGACCAGATCTCAAGAAAGGTATATCATTTAGGCAAGGGGCTAGAGACAGATCTACACTAACTTTTCTCTTTAAGTGTTGTGCATGCAGGAACCGAAGTACACAAAGCAAACCATTCAAGTGCGCAAATGACAAAAGTCCACAAAAAAATCCACTATGAAAGTCAAAGTTCTGTACATATCATGATAGGGGCATACCCCTGGTGGTACAAAGTATCACTCCTCTCTCCTCTCTCCCTTGCTAGGCCTCTGCCTACGCGAGCTACTCACCTCCTCCTCCTCTCTCTCCCAACGCCAGTCTGGGAGAGGAGGCCTCGACGCTGTCGATGCCTTGGGTCGCGATAGTCCTCCTCGCACCACGGAGGGGTACCCTAGGGACACGATGTCGTCTAGGGAGGCGAAGGCAGATCCCGTCCTCCCCGGTGCCTCCTGCTGAGCCGCCCGCTGCTGCTCCCGGCGCCTCCTCAGCACTCGATCCTTCAGGATCTCGTAATTCTTCGTGATCTTGGCCCGGGCTCTATCCGTCTCTCTCTCTCTCTCTCTCTCTCTCTCTCTCTCTCTCTCTCTCTCTCCCCTCCCTCTCCCACTCCCGCGCCTCGAGCAGGCGACCCTCCACTCTCGTCAGCTCCAGCCGCAGACTCTCCATCTACGCCTGGAGGGTTGCCACTCCTCCTCCCCGCTGCTGCGCACAAAAGAGCAAAGGAGCAAATACGTTAAATTAAATCAAATCAGGAGTGAGAAGGTGTCAGTTCAGTGTCTTACCTCCCCATTGGCCAGTCTAGTGCTCAGATGTCCTAGAACCTCACTCAGGATCCCCGGGTTCATGCTTGTAGACTTCCCAGTCATTGAGGAGGCGATTTCGCTGCTTCAGGTTCTCTCAAAACTCTCTGGTTCGCAGCAGGAACAGAGAGGGACGGAGGAAGAGTCCCTATGGACTCCCACCACCTATATTTTTGGCCTGATCCGCTGGCCAATAGACGTCCAGATCGGTTGACGTCAGTGTCTTGTTAGCGGCAATATTTGTTGACGTTAACTGGGCTCTGGCGGCCATCGATGTGGACGTTTACTCCCCGAAGTTTTTAAAGTCTTATTTTTATATGGCCATTATCCTTTATCTTGTGCTTCAAGTTGTTTTGCAGATATCCAAGCACAAGCCGTGCTTCAGATTCAGAACGTTCATGTGACCTTGAGCGTTACAGGTATGTCTAACGTAGGACCCCACCAGAAGCGAATAATTTGGCGACCGTGAACCTTGAGTTCCCCTTTACCAAAAACCGTGATGGGTTTCCGATCTCTCAATTATTCGTATGGCCTTTAGAATTTTCCTTTGGTTCTAACTTGCATTTTTAGATAGGCAACCCACACCAGCATGCATTTAGGTCTTCACTGCTAACATTTTCTCACTGACTCAAAAAAAAAATGGTGATTTTCCTCGATCATTTGATTGCTCTATGGCTCTCCGAGCTCAAGTAGCCTACCGGGTCAGCATCTTTCTTGAATGTCCAAGCTTGATATCGGGTCTTTATTGCCCATTATCCAAGTTGTCCCACCGTGACTTTCACAAATAGTTAACCAGCCTTGTTGAGGTCATTTGAGCCTTCGCCAGTCGCGAGCTTAATTCCGGACTTCAGGCTTTCCGAACATTGATTCCAGTTAGAATCTTTTGATAATCTTTGGAGAGATCAACCAACTCCTTGTCTCCACGACCTCCTAAATTCGGGACAGACATCCTGATTAGGCGAGCGAGCCCACGAGCTCCGGTTATGAGACTCTCTTGATTCAATCGTCATATTACAACTCCTTTGACTCAGACACACCGGAAACTAGTCAAAGTCCAACACGGCCATGCCAGGGACCCTACCGTTGGGTTGCAGTTGTAGTTACACGGGTAGATCACTCTTCTTCTTACCCACATTTGTCTCTCAAACGATCCGTCACTTGCTTCTAGCCTAACTCATTTGTTTGGCTCGCTAGAATTCCTATCCTCGGAGATGGCCCTCCATTAAATCTCCACGTCCTTTGTTTACCGAGACACCAACCTTTCAGTTCGCTCTGCTCCTATACAAGACCGGATGTCTCGGAGGGGCATTTGTAGACACGAGATTTGGCCCATCCCCACGTGGCTCTTTGACCCAATAAAGCCCATTTTACCGTTTGTTGACCTGCCTCGGATGCCATGTAGACGGCAGCATCGACTGCCGCCGACTACATGTTGACGGCAACCACCCTGGACGTTGACCCCAATTGGCGTCCACATCTCTGGACGTCTGCATGGTGTTGGTGGCAGGATCAGTTGACGTCAACCTGGTTTACTTGGTCTGCGTAACTACCCCGAGAATCTAGCCCACTTGCACCATTCTCTCACCCATGCGCCACATGGGGCCGTTCCCAACGGGCATATGGGCTACCTTGGCACTCCCTTGACCCAGTAAAAATCCTACTTGGCCTCTCCCAATTGGTTGGAGCCTTTATGCATGGATTGCCAAGTGTGTGAAGTGTGTTTCTTCACACTGAGCATCCAAGGCACCCTAGGTCCGACCCCACTACCTATTTAACTCCCTCTCTGGCCTTCTAAGAAAAGGGAGGAGAGGCTGGACGTCCACATGCTGCCACCTTGAGACAAGAGAGACAAATTTGCACCCAAGCTTCCACCACTCATTCTCTTCTTCCTCTCACCCTTTGGGACGTTCAGGAGGCTTCTTCCCGAGCTGGAGGAGTCTTGCAAGGAGCCACAATGACAGAAAACGAGGATCTACACCTCCCTCCCTCTCTCTTTCCTTACTCTTTCCTTAGTTACTTGCATGTTGCACACACCCTCCTATACACTCTAGGCACGTAGGTCACTCTCCTACACACCTAGGAAGGGGTTTCCCAACCAAAAACGGAGGGAAGAAGGGTGGTCATAGCACTTGGCCACCCCTCTTCTCAAATCCGCAACCGGTATGGGACTCACCATTTGGACCGTCTCTCTTCATTTATGAGCATTTACCACTCTTTCCTTAGACTAATAGAGTGTCTTTTTGTGGCAGGAATGATACGTAGAAGACCGCGGAGCTCTTCTACTTTGGCCGGCCGAAGGAGGAGAAGTTGAAGCCCCGTCTCCGCCCGTTGCGCGAGTTTGCTGTACCGGCACGATTACATCATTCCTTGGGCACAGGTAAGGCCCTGGCGATCACAAACTCCCTTTTCTTTTGTTGGTTTTCTTTGTTTTCTCTCTAGTCAACCGGGGAGTCAACGGGGTCAACTGGCGACCCATTATCACCAACGAGAGATCCAGCGACGTTCGCCAGCCATCCGGAGGATACCACAAGGTCGTCCGGGAATCGAGAAAACGGTCGTCCACAGTGTTTTGTGTTTTTTTTAAATAAAGGGTTAGGCCTAAATTTTTTAGATGTCTACATAAAGGAAGAGGCAATAAATTTTGTATTTGTATACCAACTAAATTTTTTGTGTTTGTATAAAGTAAAAAAATAACAATTATGTGTGGTTGGAGTAAGAACTAGGAACATAAGAAACACTAGATTAATAGCCAAAATATTTGAATGCCATCCAATGATACTGCTCTGGCCAACCAAATGTTTGTAGATGTCTAAGTCACATATACATCATGTCTAAATCACAAATACATCAAAATAGCATATGTACACGAAAAACACAACTAAAAAATATCAAGTACAGAATATATCTCCAAAAAATTGTGGAAACCATGTCTTCTTTCCCTTTCTAGATGCTCGACCTCGACCACGACCACGACCACGACCACGACCACGATTGTGACACTGCTCTTGTATCTCATCCTGTGCATCAACCTCTATCTCTGACTGTGACTGTGTCTCATGCACTAAGATAGCATCACATGATTCTGACTGTGTTGTCTCAGAATCCATGTCCTTTGATATATTGTCGAATGTCTCCCAAAGTAGATCAGACTGACTCTGCTGTGGTAGTGTGCTAGTTGAACCTCTGTGACGTCGCTGGCGATGATATGTACCTACTATAGACTGTGGCGGCTGTGTATCTGGCATGCCCTCATCTGTCAATATCTGTGAAGCTCCTACGTCATACAGACTATGCTGTGAAAGTGTCATAAGATCTGAAGAAAACTGAGGTGGTCCTGCATCATCTGGCTGTTGTGGTGTGCCTGCACATGGCTCTAAAGGTCCTGCGTCTGATGTAGATGAATCTGTCCGCTAAACCTAAGATAGCACACTATCAATGTACATCTACATGGCTATATATCTAGACTGTGTACTATTCGATAGCATATCATCCTGAAGGCCATCAGTAACCATCATATGTAAATGCTTCATACCTTCTACTGGACTCCTCTCTATGTGATCACACGGCTCATAATGCATATCATAAGTGAAACCTGGCCGACCAATGTACCGCCTGGTGATAGACCAATACCAAGAGATATACTCCACTTTACCAATACCAACAGTGTCCTCATCTAGTGGTATAATGTAATCTTTCTGACGATGCCACATCTGTACAAAATGTGCAAAATATTTAGCCCAATCAATATGCCCACGTCCCTTCTGTGTGACACGATCTAATGCATCAACAGGACCAGGAATAGGCTGTACTCTACCAAATTGCCTAAGTACTCTATCTGGAACATGCATCTCAACAATAGAAAAACAAAGAAGAGGAACCCACGACAACCAAAGATCAGATGCATGCCTATAAACAACTGGTAATATCTGCAATATATCAGAAGTGTATGGCTCCCACCTAACCTGTGTTGAAAATGCATGATGTAAGTGTAAGTGTAAGTGTAAGTATTATATCCTCTATGTACAATACAATAGATTTCATTATGTTTACCTGATAGTCCTCCTGATGATCAAGCTCTAATATGTATAATCTCAAAACATGTCGAGGGTTATTTATCTCTGCTCTCGGAACATTCCACCTACAATTTATTTGTGAGTTAGTAAAATTTCTATAATTAAATAGTCATACAACATTCTGAATTTACCTGTGACCCAAAGGCATGTCCTGTGTCAAACGATGCATCGCAATATCAGGACATCCCACATGTAGTCGCTCCTAAGACCACAACTACAAAATAAATCAAATATTTAGAAGAGGCAATAAATTGTTAGAGGTAAAATAAATATGCATTAAATGACAAATTACCTGAAGAAGAGTCAATGAACCACAAATGGCCTTGGCATCCGACTTGCATGCAATAGACAACTGACGATAGAGATAAGCAAGTGTCGCACCACCCCACGAGTATCTACTAGCTTGATCAAAGTCCTCTAGAAGCGGTAGATACATAAGTGGTATTGAGTTTTCTGTCTTATCACTGAAAATAGTACAACCCAAAAGATGTAACAAGTATGCTCGTGCATGTCGTCTAACAACCTCCACCGATACATCCTCTGCGATAACTGCAAACCTTTCTCGCAACCAAGATAATTTTACAGAACCTCGTCTCATCATATCTAGGACATCACCTAAAAGTGCCATGCAAACATCTGTCCAATCTAAACTACTGTTTCCTACAACAGCATCACCATCAATTGGTAATCCCATCCAAATAGCAACATCCTGCAACGTGATACTCATCTCCCCATATCTATGATGGAAAGTCAGTGTCTCACTCCTCCATCTCCTAGAAAGGGCAGTGATCAATGCCCAATCTAACCTGATCCACTAAACCTGAGTCAAATGAAAGAAACCAGCTCTATGTACATATTCTACGATGCGGGGGTCAACTGGCCGTCCACCTAAGCTCCTATGGTGCTCCCAACATTTAAGAACTAGTGTTTCCTAAAAAAAAAAAAATCTTTTAACATTAAATTTATGCACAAGTAACAACAACAATAATTTAGCAATAACAATACCTGGCCAATGTAAACCAACAGTGATCTATGCCCCTTCTGTGCGTATAATACACTGTGATCTATAGAACCTGGAAGCTGGTCCATCTCTGCAAAGTCTACATATAAGAAGAATTATAAATATATAAACAATATACATAAATATGTGTGAACAATATGTGTAAACAACATACATGTATATGCGTGAAGAATTATAAGTATGTAAACAACAGAAATAAATATGGGTCAATAATATGTGTAAACAACAGACATGTATATGTGTGAAGAATTATAAGTATGTAAACAATAGACATAACACTTACTAATTGTGATGAGGGGGTTGCACCCCTGGACATGTACTTCTATAATGTCCTGGTTGGCCACAATGACTACAATGGTTATGAGATGACCCTTCTTTATTCGTATCTATATGCATATGAAGGCGTCTGCTATGTGGACGACCACTTTGCCTGCGACCAAATGGAGGTTGCAATGTAGCATCTCAATGAGGAGGGCAATGTCAACTGTCTAAGACAGGATGAAAAGTAAACCCATATGTCTATCGATAGGCCTCCACAGAATAAAATGCAACACAAAAGTTCAAGTGTGAAATATTTGCTGAAAATGATCTACAAGATGCCACTATGTGGTCACAAGGAAGACCTGTCATGCAATAAACATTGTAGGAGCAACCACATTACAGTCCCAGTGTATTGATGTCCGTGTGAATTAGTGACTTGAAACTCATGTCTAGAAAATTTGATCACCTTACATCTTCTAGCCTCTCGCTCAGTAACACGAAGTTGGACTTCTACACTAGGAGCATAAGATGATTCCCAATTCAAACCATCCTCACGTCGTTTAACAAAATTTTTGTTTAACTTGTAGAAAGTTTTTTGTACTAAATCCTGGATAGGCAAACCTCGTGCACCTTTCAATACACTATTAAAACTTTCTGAAATATTTGTTGTCATCATACCAAACCGCTTATGTAAGACCCGGCTTCCCGACTTTCCGTCCGGTGTCTTAGATGACTAGCCACTAACGCGTCCAGGCTGAAAGATGTGTTAGTGTCACATCGGGGGTGCCCAACGCAACAGTCATCCTTGTCGTGACGAGTGTGTGCGTCGTGTTCTTGTCGCGCCCGGCTTGCCCGTCGCGTCTTGGTGTCGTGACCGGTCAACAGGTCACGACTGCCTTCTATCGTGTCGATCGTCTGACGCCTGTCAGAGTGGCAGGTGTGTCAGTAAGGCCTGTCTCGTTGTCGCGGCATCCTGGGGGGGGGGCGTCCTTGTCGCGGTCTGTGGACCCGTCATGTTAAGGTTCTTAACGCGACGGGGAGGTCCGTCGCGATCTGGGTGCCGAAGGCTTAAGGCCTTGGCCGACTACGCCTTTTCCCTCTCTCTCCTCTTCTTCCCTTTCCCCTCTTTTCCGGTGATGGTGAGGTTCCCCTCTGGCGATCGGGGCATGGTGGCGCCGGCGGGCTCGTACGGAGTGGTAGAGCGGCGTTGTAGAGCGAGGAGGAGGTGGCCGAGTGTCGTGAAGGACCTTCATGAGTTCAGTTCTTTGTGAAAGGTATGCATTATTGGAACTCTTCTCGATCCAGGTGGATTGGGAGCTTCTTGTGGTTTTTAGTTAGCATTTACTGCTTTCCCCATGCTCCCCTCCCCCGTGTGGAATATTTGTAGAGTGTGGGCAGCCCAGGATTGAGGATCCCGTTGGTCTGCCTCTCCGCTGATGTCGCGACGGCTCGACGTGTCACGACATTAGAAGAGGAGTCGGCCTGGTCGGGCGTGACCTTATCACGGTACAGTTGGCGGTCGCGATAAGGCGTTGTCGTGACGTGTTTCTTGGTCGCGATAGGGCTTGCTATTGCGGCACTTCGCCCGGTCACGACAAGGCTGTCGCGGTGCCCTTGCCCGTCGCGATGGTGTTGCGACGGCCTTGGGGGTCACGACAGTACCTGTGTTGTCTCGGGTGCTTCCGTGGGCCCGGTTGTGTGTCGCCGTGTGCCCCAGAGCAGGCTTTGCCCTTAGGACCTTCTAGTAGGGAATGCGGCAGGTTACCTCTCGGTGTTTAGTGACCAAAGGTGACACCTTCGTGGCCGTGTCCTGGCAGCGGTGCCAGGAGCGTCGCGTCTGTGTAATAATCGATTGACCGGCAGTCAATCAATTATTAGCATAGCGACGAGTTTCTGTGTTGCTGGTAGTGTTCTGAGGCTCTGGCTTTTCCGTGCGTGTTTTTTTGGCCGATTGCCCTCCTGGGGGTATGTGCGTGCCTCGTGCTCGTTGGGCTTGTCATGTGCTACAAGTCAGCGGTTCGGCGTGGTTTTGTTGTGCTGCCCCGCCTGTCCGCCTGGTGCTAGGCACTTGAGGGCTTGTCCCCGATCTGAGAGGTTGTTACCGTTACCTGGGACCCCCATCCTCGGGAGCCTGTTGAGGAGTGCTCCGGGCTACGAGCGTGCTCAAGTTGGCAACCGACTTGAGGCGGACTCTGGAGCTGAGGGGAAAACAGTGGTTTGGACAGCGGCACTGAGTCGTTTGTAGAGCTCTCTTGGCTAGGCTTGGGACGCCAAGGACGGCTGGAGTTCTACCCGGTGCAAGCTAGCTAGTCGTTTGTCTCACTGCCTCACTCTACGTTGGTTCTGGAGCCACGTAGGGAGGTCAGGCATGAGGCCGCAGCTTGGCCAGCCTGCGGTGTTGCGTGTGTTGTGTGTTTCTATGGCGGCTCTGTCTCACCCTTCCGCGGGGGCGGAGGTAGGAGCTAGGCTAGCAAGTAGAGTGTGCGGACGACGGGTTCCCCTCTTGGTTGCTAGCGGCGGTGGCTTGGTTGCTGTTGTTGTGATAGCATTTCCTCACGACATTTCTAAGTGTTATCCGTTGCCCTAGCTTGCATAGAGGTTATAGCCTGGCTGTGCCTAGTTTCTGTGGGCGTCGTTGGTCTGGCCTTATGCAGACCTGTGCTTCCAGTGGTTTCCGCTCAGTGTTCTCTCAGTTTTGTGGTCTCGTCCTTGGGTGCCAGTCCATGGTGGCACCAGCGCATGTGGTTTCCCGACCTGATGGTGTGTCCAGGGTCCTGGGTGGTTTTGCTTGTGGGCCCTCAACCTTGTAGAGGTCTGAGGTGGCCATGCCTAAGGTGAGATGTCGTTCTCACTTGGTTGTTCCATGGTCTCGGTAGGTGTGCCGAGTGCTGCTTCTGCTTTGTGCCCGACTACGTTGGTTTCTGCAGAGTCGTGTATGTGGCCCGACCTCAGTTGGTGGTCGTGGCATTGCGCTGTTCTCTTCTGCTGCTTAGTAGTACCCTGATGTAGGTGTTCCTCGCTTTACAGCTTTCTAGGGTAGTTTCCTGTTTTCAGAGTTCCTGCTGCTCTGGTCGGTGAAGAAATGGTAATCCCTACTAGGCCTTGTTCGCGAGGCTCACCCCCCTGCTCCCTTCAGCTAGGGGCTCGTCGTCGTGGGAGCTCGGTGTCGGACGGGTTGCGGAGGCGGCTATGGCACCGTGTGTTGTCAGCAGTAGCGAGAGCTCAGTGTTGTGAGCTCTTGTAGCCGAGTGAGCTGAGAGTTGTGTTTTGCAAGTTCTCGGGGTATGCCCCTTAAGGACTGCACCTTTCTTCTTGTACCTGTGCTTTTATTTGGGACACGTTGTACAGACTTTTGTATATTGTATAGATTGTTATAGTTATTCGAATTCAGTACATATCTCACTAGACTATTTCTTCTAACCCTTCCGAATCTTTGGATCCGTGGGTGGCGGCGCGACCCTCTGGACCCCTGGCGAGGGTCTGGAGGTCGGGTCATTACAACTTACCACCATCATATACTTTTTTCCATCTTTCATAACCGACATCTTCCAACCATTTCTTTGCTTGAGAATTCATTTCATCTATTTTCTATATGAAATGTTGAAATTCAAAGATACATGTTCTAGTCGCTGCAGACCATGCTAGACCTGTCAATGTCTTATCACAAAATGTCTTTTGAAAATTATCAGCAAGATGTCGCAAACAACAATGATGGTAACCAATAGGAGGAGGAAATATGGCAGGTACTGCACACTCCAAACCTCTATGTCGATCATAAAAGATTGCAAGACCAACTCTATTTGTAACTTTCTCTCTGATACATACCAAAAACCATGCCTAAGAATCACCATTTTCTGATTCAACAATAGCGAATGCAAGGGGCAATAAACCGTCATCTACATCTACACCAGTAGCAATCATCAAAACACCAGGATATTTTCCATACAGGTGTGTTCCATCAACACTTATCAATGGCCTACAATGTGGAAACCCCTGTATGGAAGGTGTAAATGACCAAAAAACTCTTTGAAAATGAAAGATAAACTGTTCTACATAGGTGAACTGCACAACTGTCCCTGGATTTGTCAATTGAAGGGCCTCTAAATACCTAGGTAGAGTAGCATATGATGATTCCCAACTGCTGAAGATTTGTTTCATAGCCAAACATTTTGCAATCCATACTTTCTTATATGAAATTTCAACATGATATTCATCTAGTATTCTTCTCACAATCTCTTCTGCTGTAATTGTTAACTTTGTCTTCACAACTGACAAAATCAACATTTGAACAAAACGAGATGTGCATTGGCGATTGGAACTTTGCAATATTGGGTTCACACATATATGAGGTCCAGCATATTTTTTTATTTTGAAATATTCAAATCCCTTGACAACTGATGCATGAACCGTCCATGCATATGTATCATGAATGCATTGAGCTGTAAACATCTTCGTGTGACTTCGTGTCACCTTATATTGGACACTATGTTGAACTGAATATATTTGCAATGCATATATCAAATTCTTCTTATTTGTAAATATTTGTCCAACATGAGGCTCTTCACCCTCTAATGTACAAGGTACATCTATCCCTTCATGAGAATTATTCAACATGGCTTCATCTATCCATTGATCAGAAGTGAATATATCTGGAGGGTCTTGCTCATATTCAATTTCTGTATTATTAACTCTTGCAATATCAAATAATGGTTCATCATCTCCCTCGTCTATATTCTCATTGTCATCTATATCATCTTGTGAATCTATTTCATCTTCTTCAGCCTCCTCAATCATATGTTCTTCTGTTACATGGTGCCTACATACCAATCAAATATGATAAAAGATTTATTGTATGTTATGTGAATGCATCAAAATATTTTATGAGGATGATGAAATCACATACCCTGATGAGCTTGCACTATGAAAAGTATGTGAAGGATCAGTGATTGGCATGAAAGGATACTGTGAGAAGCCATCTCTATAGCCAATAGACCTCCAAATAAAAATTATAAATTTTATCAAAATTTAATCACACTAATATATATAGTGAATGCAAGGGGCAATAAACTGCCACCTCACCATGGGTTATAATCTATAGGTAAAGTGTAGTCATATGATTCGTACCATACATCTCTCTCATCAGCATCATCATTCAACATACGTGTGAAAAGTCCACTTGGTTGTTGATACTCATAGTGTTGAGTATGCAAGTTGTCATCAATATGACCATGTTTTTGCACTTCATCGTTGCCTTGAACAGATATATTATCTACATCTTCTTTCTCCAAATATAATTGTACAGTAGATACATGAGAAGGATACAAATCGAACATACTTTTAACCGTTTTATCATCTTCAACTCTCACAGCAATATATTCACTCATAGAAGTAGGTCACTTTCATGTTATACCAATCTTAATATGTCTTTCGTCATATTTCATCAAGATACGTAATTTCTTCATCAACTCAGTAAAAGTTGTGTCTTTCTTTACACACAAAATACGTACAATGCCTCCTTCATATTGAGGTTTATGATCCTCAATACGTAAGACATCATCATAATAGCACATTAAAGAAATATTTGAACTAGTCATATCTATCATTTATAAGATAAATAAATCACATTTGTCAAACAAGAATATTTAAACAATCACATTTGTCAAACAAGAATATTTAAACAAATTACATTTGTTAAAAAAGAATAATTAAATAAATTATATTTGTCAAATAACAATAATTAAACATCAAATTTATATATATCTAACATTCATAAAAAATTAACATCAAATAATATAATAAAAATATTAAATAAATAATTAAACATACCTGGTTCCTGGTCGCGGCAAGCTGAGGGGGTTGGTGATTGGTGAGTGGGCGGTCGGGTGGGTTGGTGGGGGGGAGGTGATGGAGGAGGGGAGGTGGTGGAGATGGCGTCCGGGTGGGGGATGTCACGCCCCGAATATTTAGCAGCGGAATAAATACCGGGGGACGTGAACGATACAAACCGGCATATCACAGTTGAATAGTGCAGAGTCACATTCAGATATAACAACACATTCAAGACTATAATATGGTCACCAATAGTATATTTTAATTCATTTCATTCAACTAGATACAACCTCATATAAGAAGAATTAACCAAAGGGTCCATTATTCAAATAATCTTCTAGAAAAGTTTCACTATTACATAGACTACTCAATTTCTATTTCTAAACTGTCATCTATTCTAGGACGGGTGCTCGTCACTCTTGCCCGGTCCCATCTGACTCCACGGGTTCTTCATCACTACCTAAAAAAGGGCAGGATGATAGGGGTGAGCGAACTAGCTCAGTAGGATTTACATCTCAATAACGTGCGGGCACTAGTATACATGATTAACAGTTTAAGTAGGTAGATATGCATATGAATATGATGACAATGCATGCAATACTAACAGATTGAATAGCAGAATAGAACGGATATCGTATCAGATCAAAATGTCAAATTGCATATATAATGAACAGATATTTCAAGAATAGAATCATGTCAGAAGAGATTGGCCATATTCAAGAAGAGTTCATATGTTCACAAGAACAAACGTATCATATCATGTCAAGTCAAACTTATCAAGTCAAACAGGAGGCACATATTCACAAATCTTGCATGTCAGGTGTGCTATGACAAGCACCAAGAGTCCATACTCCCGCGGTTAACAAGTACGTTGGGGCGCTCCTCCCCAGGACCGGACAGGGCCCTATTGCACAGGCATTGGATCAAGTTTTGGACCGGAGTCCCACGATGTACCGAACAAACATATTCATATTATGGCCACAGAGTTTCAATGACAAGCTCATAGTAAAAAGGACATGATCATTTATAGAGTCAAGGAATGACAAACAGCTCAAAAGAACAAGGCAGGATAATATCGTATCTTATATTTCATAATTCATTAATGTCTTGACAAGAGGGTGTTTCTAAAGATAGATCATATGTAGAACATGTACTTTCTTAACATGTATGCATATGACAATTAATCAATTGAACACCGGAAAACATGAAACCATGAAACTTATATGCAAATCATAACATTTACACCACTAATATGTCCGTACTAATCATGTATTCATCCCCACATTCATATCATATTATTATCTTATCAATTGACAATAAGCAAGATCACCAGATAATCCAAGGATCATAAGAACAATCAAAATTTACACATTAGAATCATATTCATATCGTTACCATTTCCTTTAATGGTTTGATTTATTTTAAGTCCATGCATACCTTATAACACCATGTACATGCTTGAAGACATCATGAAATGATTAGACCCAATTATACAAAAATCTTGTAAGGGTAGTGTCGACACTAGATCAAGTGGTGTCGACACAATGCTTCAAACACAAGACAAAATCATGCAAAACTGGTCAGGTAGTGTCGACACTAGTTCAGGTGGTGTCGACACAGTGCATCAAAAACAAGGCAAAAAGGTTAAGTCGTGTCAACACGAGATCAAGTAGTGTCGACACTAGAGACAGTTTCCAGAAAACCCCCTAACTAATATGGGACAGTGTGTCGACACTAGCATAGGTGGTGTCGACACTAGATCAACTTCCCAACACTTTCTGGGTCAAACTGGGGGAGTGTGTCGACACGGGATGGGGTTGTGTCGACACTAGAGGGCTTCTCAGAACACCATCTGGGCTGTTTTGGGACAGCAGGTCGACACTAGCCTAGGCTGTGTCGACACAGTGACTTTCCCAGAACAAAAACTCATGTTCAGGTGTAACCAGATGACATATCCCCTGTAGTGAGTCACTTACAACTCTTATAACTCTCTAAATAATGACATTTAGACAAAACATTCAACATCAAAGATGAAGAGGACAACTAGTAGAAGAACTTTGATGTTGAGACTTTGATCTAATTTGGTCTCTAATCCCAAGAAAACATATGAGGAACAAAGAGTTAAGTGTAGCCCGAAATCGCAGTATTCTGCAGAAACTCTCTTATCATGCTCCTAACACTCTAACGAAGGATTTTTGGACAAAACGTCCAACATAGAAGATGATCGTGATGTCAAGTAGAAGAACTTTTATGAAGAAAGTTTAGTCAGATTCAGTCTTGAATCATGTGCATAACAAGAAGAACAGGAAAAAGCCCTAACTGTGCAAGACTTCGGAAAACCGACGAATACACAACGTATAGTCCATGAAATTGAGTAAAACCAAATGCAAATGATCCTAGACTTAGAGAATTACATGATGATGTTGGTTTTCTTTAATCTTGACCCGAGAACACCTACCTTTACGAAGATCTAAAACCTGTTGATGTTCTGGACACAACAGAGGATGCAGGGGATGAAGCTCCTAGTTCCCAGCCTTTCTCCTGCTCCCCAGAAGTTCTTGCTTGCTTCCAAAGGACTCCAACTTCGTTGTTAAACCTCCCCCAAGAGTTTAGGGACGAGTTCTTATAGTTTTAGGATGTTGTTAAGAGTCCTAATGATACTAGGAAAGGGCTACGAGCTCTGTTTCCTAGTTTCCAGAAAATCTGGGATTCCTTTACTTAAAAGAGGTAGCCAAGGTTCAGGAAACCTCCCATTGGGATTGGGTTCGGTTTTGGCTTCCTTACATGACTAATCTTCCATCAATACTTTATTTATTTATCCCTCTATATTTCTGAATTTGTTTGCTAATTTCTGGGGTGTTACAGGGGAGGTGAGGTAGGAGGCGCCAACGGCGTCCTGCTTGGGGGAGGTGAGGGAGAAGGCGGCGTCCGAGTGGGGGGATGTAAGGGAGGAGGAGGCGGCATCCGGCGCGGCGAGCTGGCGCGGCGAGCAAGGCGACGACGCGAGCTGGTTCCACTACAGTAGGGTGAGGAAGACGGGGGTTTTGGGGTGAGGAAGAGGGGGGTTTCGGCCCTTGGGTTTTAAGGGAGGCTTTCGGCATTGGTGAATGCCGACTTCGGAGTCAGCATTCTAAATGAGACTTCGAAGTCGGTATTTTCAACACCGACTCTTTTTTCCACTCTTCCGGTCACCGGATTATCAATGTGGCAACTTGGTGAATATTTTGAGAATTAATTTTAAAATATAATTATTTAAATAATTTAATAATAAAATATAATTGTTTAAATAATTAATAATAAATATAATTATTAAATAAAAAACCCAACATCTACATTCTACACAGATAGGACTCCGGGGATCTCTTTAAACGAAAGAACAACAGTCGAAATAAGCCAGGGGGGGGGACTCCACGTATGTATGTAGACAGGCGCGGGACCGACAGTCGCAGTCTCACAGACCAAGAGCCTTATGTGTGTGTGTGTGTGTGAGAGAGAGAGAGAGAGAGAGAGAGAGAGAGAGCGAGAGAGATGTAACGTTCTGCGCAAGCAAGTGCACACAGATCAGTATGTCGCCGAGAAGCTGGAGATAAAAGGTAAACGCAGTACAGTGCCGTCTGTCTTGAAACGTGAGAACGGGCTGACACATGCAGAACCTGATGAGCTCCCCGTTTAGGGAGGCCACGTGACGCCCCTTCATTGACCGCGAGGTGGAGCCAGCTATCCCTGCATGGTCGGTTGGAATAACGCCAGAAACTAAAACCAAACCAAGACGGGTACAACTGGGATTTAATATGGACGGCTCACGTACACCATTGCGAGAACTTGACCAACATCCAAATCAAGCTTTGTCTTTGAAACAACGGGGGAGAGAGAGAGGGATAGTTGGGAGTCCCACACCGAAATTGCTGAACGACGGTAGACGGATAGCTCGATCGGATGGTTGTTGGGACGCGGTGTTGATGGGAAGTTCACCAGCTGGGAGATTCGACAAGGTGGGAACAGTGGAGGATCGTCGAACGAGGTGGCTGCCTGCTGTGTCTCGCTTTCAAAAAGTTTTGAAAGGAGAGGGAGCAGACTTTCGTTGATGACGCGGCCCCACGCCTTGGAAGTTGCACTTCGCAAAGACCTTCGTACAAGTCTTTCAACCGGCGGGCAATTAATGTGATGACCTCAATCTGCTTAGTCTTCCGTCCTAAATCACAAAAAAAAAAAAAAACTACATTACCACTCTTTGGAGCAAGAGAAAACCTGTTATGACAATTAATTTTAGAGAGAATTAATTATTAATTTTTGGTAGAGATCTTATATTATTTTCAGGTCCTTGTCAATTTTGTCACAGTTTTCGATCTCTATTTTATGTAGGACTTCTTTTTACAAAAGAGAGTATACTCGACGCACTACTTTGCAACTATCGACGGTGAACCCATATCGGCGCGGTTTGACCGTCGACCTTTTGGGTCTAGAAAGTGTTAAGAAAACACGGTTGTTCCCAAGTCCAAACTCGCCGCCCAAAATATCACCCGTGATTATTTCGCCCACTTTCTCCCCAAACACGTGACCCAAAAGAACCCACAAAATATTTTGGTGGTAAGCTCCGAACTTGCCCCCAATTTCCCCTCTTTCCAAAACTAACTTCTCCATGGCCTGGAAGTGCAAGAGGCCATCCCTCTTCTACTTCTTCATCTGAGCAGCATTGCATGAAGGAGGACAACTGCGGTGGGTTGGGAGAGTCCGCCTCTTTTAGCTCTTCGTCTGAGCATCATCCCGTGGAGGGAGATCATCTGCGGTGGGTTGGGGTTGGGTGACTGGGTTATCACTACAGAAAGGAGCAAATTTCGATTGCCCTCCTTCTCTCCAACGAGGTTTGTAACTTTGTCTCTTTCTTTGTTCTTTCAAGTCGGTCCACTGTTGGCCTTCTTCCCCTACTAGTTATGGCCATCCCTCTTCCACTTCTTCATCTGAGCAGCATCGCGTGAAGGAGGACAACTGCAGTGGGTTGGGAGAGTCCGTTCCTCTTCTAGCTCTTCATCTGAGCGTCATCGCGTGGAGGGAGATCATCTGCAGTAGGTTGGGTGACTGGGTTATCACTGCAAAAAGGAGCAAGTTTCTATTGACCTCCTTTTGCTCTAACGAGGTTTGTAATTTTGTCTCTTTCTTTGTTCTTTCAAGTCGGTCCACTGTTGGCCTTCTTCCCCTGCTCGTTGTGGTCTGAATGCTCTTCTATGTGTGATCAACCACCAGGACAACTACTTTTATTCGCTGGTGTCAACCTCCTCGACTTTGTTCGTGACTGTTCTCGAGTAGACAGCAACGTGTATTAGGATCCAAGGTGACATCCTTTAGAAGGTTCCATCTATCCTCAACCATCCAATATATCATAACTTTTTTAGTTTATAAAAGCGTCCAGGGTGGTTGCAGCGGCCCCCTTTCTGGCATTTCCCTATAAAGATGTGAAAATGTCCAGCAAGTAGACACAATTAATTCAGGTTGGTTGGGCTGGGCAAGCATTGCCCTATTTCTGTGAACTATACTACTTCTTTATTTATCAACCTAATTAGTTTCTCAACATTGTCGTAGCTCAAAGCTCTCTCCCTTTCTATTCAGCGTTGTTTACTTTGTTATATATTGAGAGGAGAAGCTATTATTTGAGAATTAAATATGATTTCTTATTGAAATTTTTTTTGACAATACAGTACTTAAATGTAATGTGACTTCAGTGGGATAGTTGGAAGGGAAGAAAATAATTAGAGGAGCTAGCCATAGGGATAAGCTAGCCATAGGGATGTGATAAATGCTAGGTTTACATGAATTTATATTTGATGATTATTTTTGATGATGAACAATTGATAAGCAATACATGAGTACTTGATGAACACTTCATGAACCATGCAACACATGTTCAACTTGATCATTTAAATGTTCACGTTATCTCACTAACAATGGTCTTACATGTAGGTGAGATTACACAAAAGACAGTGTGTTAAAACAAGAGCAAAAAGATCAAGAAAAGCACAAAAGATAAGCACATGTCGACAGCTCCTCAGCTGCCTGTCGATAGAAAACTGCTGACAGAAAACACCAGGTTCTGAACATAGCCAGCTGTCGACAGATCCCAGTCGACTGTCGATAGCTACCTGCAGGAAAACCCTTCCTGGAAGTTCAGAGATCTGGCAAATGAAAATCTTTTTCTAACTGTCGATAGATGATCTACGGCCTGTCAACAGACGTAAACAAAATCTCAATATGAGATCTCCATATGTTTTCCTATGTGGGTGTTTCCTTGTTCCACGACTCTCTATACTTGAACACCCATATAAAAGGAACTCTTTGGAGTTAATTTCATACAGAAGCAGCCACCATCCAATACCCTAAGAAAATCCAAGAGAAGAAGTCTCTCTGCTGCTCTGCTTCAACCTGTCGCCCAGAAAATAAGAAGATCTGTCTTCCAAGCGTAGGTGAAGTCAGTTCGTCGGTGACTCAAGCTTCTACATCAACTTGAACCTGTCAAGACGAAGTTTGAAGATCATCCAGACGACCTGTAGAAGAGTTCTACATAAGGATTTGATTCTCCAACTCAAAACACTTCTAAGTTTCTATTTTTACTTCTGTGTGTGTGGTTGTGGATCAAGTGATTCTTGTACTTGATCTACGTGGTCTGTGTTGATCTGATCGTGGTTTCACATCATACAACTCGTGTGTGTGAGTTGTAGTTTTGAACTAGCTCATAAGCAGTGTTTCTGTGTGTGTGTGTGGACGGTGGACGTAGGATACACAAGTTGTGTACTCCGAACCACCTTAAAACCTCGTGTCCTGTGGTTTGCACGTCTTTACGTTAGATACTTGGTAGGCACATTGTTTTCACACACCCTAGATAAATTGCTACTCTATCTATCTATAACTAACACATCTAAGTTTAGTTTATACTCTGTTGCAAGTCTCAAATGTTTGTGTTTTTCATCAAAAGAAGGTGGTAGTAAATTTTAATTGGTAGTAATCTATTCAATCCTTCTTCTAGATCACCATATAGTATAATTCCGCAACCTTTCTGGTATCAGAGATAGGTTTCTCCGGTTTACTATTATATTTATTTAATCTTACGATCAGGAGAGTCTCGATCTCATGGAATCTAATAAGGGGTACATGGCCGAAGGACACTCTATGACCAGGCCACCCTTTTTTGATGGTACTGATTATCCCTATTGGAAAAACCACATGTAGGTGTTTCTGAGAGCGCAAAACTTCAAATTGTGGAAGATTGTCAGCAAAGGAGCAGACACACTTCCCGAGGACAAAGACACCTGGATGAAGGACCAGATTGCAAAGGGAACTCTCAGCTGGAGCGCCCTGAACATGATGTAGTGCGTTGTTCATCCAAAAGAATACTCAAGGGTCTCCACATGCACTTCAATGAAAGAGATGTGGGACAAACTTGAACTGATCTACGAAGGTATGTCCGAGGTAAGGGAATGAAAAGCAAGCATGCTAATTTCTGAGTATGAAATGTTTAAGATGAACAATGATGAAACCATCTCAGACATGTTTGCAAGGTTCATGCTAATAATAAATGGTCTGAAGGGTCTTAAGAAAGAATACTCCGAAAGTGACTTGGTGAGGAAGATACTTCGGTCTCTTCCATCCTCATGGAACACCAAGGCCACTGTCATTGAGGATTCAAAAGATCTCTCAAAGATGAAACTAGATGAACTAATTGGCTCCCTGATGACATATGAAATAAATGTGAAAAGGAAAGAAACTGAAGAAAACCCAAAAAGGTTAATCGCCTTAAAAGCCTCCAAGAAAAATTCTTCAGGTTCCAAAAAAGATGTTCAACAGGAAAGTGATGAGCTTGAAACTTCTAGTGATAGTGAGAATGATGATATGGCCATGCTCACTAGACAATTCAAGAAATTCCTCAAATTCAAAAGGAAAGGGTCAGGTAACTCTAAACCTTTTCAAAGAAAGATTTTTCAAATAAATTTGAGTCTAACAAAAAATCTGACATTGTATGCTATGAGTGCAAGAAACAAGGGCACATGAGAGGAGAATGCCCTGAGCTTAAGAAGAAGCTGAAGAAGGAGAATTTCACCTTCAAGAAAGCCAAAGCAATGATGGCTACTTGGAGTGATGAAGATGCAGATGAGGACGAACAAGCTACCTCTGGAGATGAACAAGTTCAATGTCTAATGGCAAGAAGCGACGACTCCAATGAGGTAAATTCTTCATTTGAAAGTTATACAATGAAGAATGGGAAGAAGCCTATACAGTCTTGTTTGAAAAGCTCTGTGAATTTAAGTCTGAAAATAAAGCACTAAAAAGAATATCAATTCTCTTGTTCATGGCACTAATAATGATGAACAAATTACATCCTTGAGCAAAGAAATTGAGATGATGAAAATTGATGAGGAAGCTCACTGTGAGGAGATGGACAGTTTGAAAATAAAACTGCAAGAAACTCAAAAAGAAAAGGAAGGTCTAATGAACTCCCTTGAATCTCTCCAAAGTGAACATGATTAGCTAAAAGAAAAATTGGAAAAGGCTGAAGAGAACCTTAAAGGAAAATCTGAAGATCTATCAAGGTTTGGTAAAGGGAAACAAAATCTTGATGCAATTCTAAGATCTAATGTATTTGTTGCAAAGCATGGGATTGGATTTCAACCTGTAAAACCAAAGGTAATTGGTAAAAATTTGCTAACTTCCTTTGTTGATTCTAGCCCAAGCTCAAGTAAGCAAATCACCTCAAAGATCAATAAGACTCAAGCCAAGGGTAAGAAACAGGAACCCAAGAAAATCAAATCAGTTGTTAACACAACTAAGAAATCTGTCAACAGCCCCAAGGAGGGTTGTCGACAGGTCTGGAAACAAGCTACCCAAGAAAAGTTAACAAGGCAACAAAAGGGTAAAATGCCCGTGCATGTTCCCAAGAATAACAAGCCCACTGTTGTGAAAAAAATCTTCATCATGCAATTTCTGTAAGAAAGTTGGGCACAATGATAAACAATGTTGGAATAGTCCAAATAAACAGAAAGTCAAACAAGTTTGGATTCCGAAGCATTTACTGTTTGGCATGAATGATACATAGGGACCCAAAGTAATTTGGGTACCAGAACCTCTTGTCTGATCTATATATGCAGAATGCCTACCAGCCCAAAATCAAAACGAATGGTACTTGGACAGTGGCTGCTCGAGGCACATGACGGGCGACAAAGAAAATTCTGTTTGCTGGTTGAAAGAGATGGAGGTCAAGTCATCTTTGGAGGTAACAATAAAGGCCAGATCATTGGCACAGGTAAGGTCGGTAAGTATGCCTCCAACTCAATTGATAATGTATTGTTGGTTGATGGCCTTCATCACAACTTGCTTAGTATAAGTCAATTGTGTGATAAGGGTAATAAAGTTATCTTTGAAACAAAATCATGTCAAATCATTGATAAGGAAATAGGAAGTCTAAAATTTTCTGGAAAAAGGGTGAACAACATTTATTTGGTCGACTTAGATGATCTAGAAAATGAAGACTTGTGTCTTGTACCAAACAAGCAGGATGAGCTTACGTTGTGGCATCGTAGGCTTGGCCATGCAAGTTACAACGTCTTGCACAAGATCATGAGGCTTAAACTGGTAAGTGGACTTCCTGAAATTTCCTTTAACAAGAATGAAAGTTTTTGTGATGCATGTGCACAGGGAAAACAAACCCGAAAATCCTTCAAATCAAAAGCAACGGTAAGCACTTCTAACCTTATGAATTGTTGCACATGGACCTTTTTGGACCTACTAGAACACTGAGTCTCAATGGCAAACGATTTGGTTCTGTCATTGTAGATGATTTTTCTAGTAAAATTTCTGGCTCACAAAAATGAAGCACTGAAAATCTTTGAAGAATTCTTTAATAAGATTGAGCATGGTAATGTCAATAAGATATGCTCAATACGCACTGATCACGGCGAAGAGTTTGACAACAACTCATTTTCTGATTTTTGCAGGCACCAAGGAATAGAACACCTGTTCTCCTCCGCGAGAACTCCGGAGCAAAATGGTGTAGTGGAGAGAAAGAACAGAACCTTGGTGGAAATGGCTTGAACCCTTCTAGTCAAAAGTCAGCTTGCAAGGACCTTTTGAGCAGAAGCGGTAAACACCTCATGTTACATCCTTAACAGAACCATGGTAAGACCTGTGATAAAGAAAACTCCCTACGAACTTCTAAAAGGTAAGAAACCCAGTATTGGGTATTTAAGAGTTTTTAGCTCAAAAGTCTTTATTCATAATAATGATAAAGTTGGCTTGGATAAGTTCGAAGTCAAAAGTGATCAAGGTATTTTTCTGGGATACTCAGAACACTCTAGAGCATATAGGGTGTTTAATTTAAATCTCGAACAGTGGAAGAAACTCCACATGTTGTTTTTTGATGAGTATCCAGCAAAGCCTAACAATTCAAATGCTTACAGGTTTGAGGATGGAGATGAAGGAATAACACTTGGGGAACTATAAATGAAAGCAAAAGAAAATCCTAAAGCAGTTTCCAAGACTAAAAGTGGATATCTTCGCAGGTACAATGATGAAGATGACGTAAATCTGATCAGAAATCAAGATGATGAACCTGAACAAAATCCACAAGCGGAAGAGCCTCAAGTTGAAACTCCTCAAGCACACCCTCCTCCAGAACAACCTCCTCAAGTCCAAGATTAACTCGGACCTTCAACAGTGATAAATGTCATGTATTCTCAAGATCATCCACTTGATAACATCATAGGAGATATGAATGAAAAAGTTCAAAATAGGTCTCAAGTTAGACAAATAGTTGAACATGATCATCTAGCCTTTGTCTCTCCAGTGGAACCCAAATATGTTGAAGAAGCTTTAAAAGAAAATTCATGGATTGATGCTATGCTTGAGGATCTTGGGCAATTTCAAAGAAATAATGTCTGGAGTCTAGTTCCTAGAACCCCCGAAATTTTTGTCGTAGGAACAAGATGGGTCTTTAGGAATAAGCTAAATGAAGAGGGTAAAGTGGTGAGAAATAAGGCTAGACTGGTTGCAAAGGGTTATAGTCAAGAATTTGGTGTGGATATTGAAGAATCCTTTGCTCCTGTAGCTAGGCTAGAAGCAGTTAGGATCTTGTTAGCATATGCATGCTCAAACAAGTTCAAACTTTTTCAAATGGATGTTAAAACTGCCTTCTTGAAAGGCTACATCAAAGAGGAAGTCTATGTCTCTCAACCACCTGGCTTTGAGGATCATGATAAACCTAACCATGTATATAAATTGCACAAAGCTCTCTATGGATTGAAATAGGCACCCCGAGCTTTGTACGACAGACTAAGCACTTTTTCTGGTAAGCAAAAACTACTCAAGAGGTAAAGTAGACCAAACTCTCTTCACTAAGAAAGTTTGCAATCACATTATTGTTGTTCAAGTCTATGTGGACGATATCATATTTGGTTCTACTAACCCATCACTGTGTGAGGAATTTTCAAATCATATGCATAGTGAATTTGAGTTGAGTTTAATGGGGGAGCTTCAATTTTTTCTTGGTCTGCAGGTAAAACAACTAGAAGATGGATTTTTCATCAACCAAGAAAAATATGTCAAGGAGCCACTGAAAAGGTTTCAGTTTGAACAAGCTAAGCCTGCTTCAACACCAATGAGCACAAGCTTGAAATTGGACAATGATGAGAAAGGTAAACCGGTAATGCAAAGCACTTCCGAGGTATGATTGGTTCACTCCTTTATCTTGCTGCAAGTAGACCGGACATAGAATTTAGTGTTTGCCTTTGTGCTAGATATCAATCTAGTCCAAAGGAAAGCCATTTGGTTGCAGTTAAGAGAATATTCAGATATCTCTCCAGTACGTATGCCTTGGGTCTTTGTTATCCAGCTGAGAGTAGTTTTGATTTGATATCATATTCCGATGTTGATTATGCTGGATGTAAAATTGATAGAAAAAGTACTAGTGGTTATTGCCAATTTCTTGGTGGTTGCATGGTTTCGTGTGCATCCAAGAAGCAACACTTGGTTGCACTCTCCACTGCAGAGGCAGAATATGTTGCTGCAGGGAGTTGTGTAGCTTAAGTGTTGTGGATAAAAAGTCACTTGTCTGACTACAATATTGAAATTGGATGCACACCTATCTTATGTGACAACATTAGTGCCATCAATCTTTCAAAGAACCCATTCCAACACTCTAGGACAAAACATATTGAAATAAGACATCACTTCTTGAGAGATGAGGTAGCCAACAAAACCTTGGAGATTAGCTTCGTACCCACTGAAAAATAATTGGCTGATATTTTTACAAAACCACTGGCTGAGGATAGATTCACAACATTGAGAAGAGAATTGGGTTTGTGTAAAATGCAATGAAACTCATACCAAATCTTAAGTATATGTTCCTTGTGTGCACCAACTATGTGGTATATCAAATGGTGATTTGTGGAAGAACAAGTTATACTTGTTTAGAAACTGTCATTATGCGTGAGAAAAAATTATCCGCTACGTATCCATAGTTAAGTTGTAAATAAGGGTCATTTACTTTCTATAAGGTATTTAGTTTCTTTTCACTTTGCCCTTTCTTTCTTTCTTAAACAAATGGATTTCTTCATAGTCTGTCCTTATTCATGAAATTGTGTGCATTTGATTGCACAATTTGTGCAAATGTGTCATGAATTACTTGATTGTTTGTGTCCACATGAGCACACACTATGGGGGAGCAAGTTCAGGTTAGATGACTGACATCTTGAGGGAAATTAATCATATTTCACATACCTACTTTTTCCTCACATGCCATATCTCTTTTCCTCTTTCATCCTAGCCTTCAATCTGTTCTGCACAAGCAGCTGTCGACAGCCCTGCTCCATCCTGTCGATAAATCAGGCTCCACAGACACCAGTTTTTGCATTCTGCATGTTTCTGTCGACAGACGACAATTCATCTGTCGACAGCCATGCACAGTTTTTGATTTCCCAGAACAACCACTTTTCTGTTTGTGTGCATCTGTCGATAGGCTCCTTTTAGCTGTTGACTGCCACACACTTTCCATGCATTTCTTTGATATCTCACAACGTTCTCTTTCAGCAGGTTCATGCCTTTCAAGTAAGGTGTCACTTGGGTGTCTATGCATGTTTTAATCACTTATACCCACATGATATTAAAGCCATTGTCTGTATCACCATGATTTTGACATACTACTCATGTAAGAGTCTAGGTTGTATCATTCAGAGAATATTGATCTAATCTAATGGATATCACCTAACTCCCTTGCATAACTCTCTTGTAGGCACACACTGTTCACAAGTGTCTTCATCAGTCCAATGGTCATTGAACTCTATGTCTAGCATTGATTGTTAACCACATACATTTTTTGACCTTGATTTTCAAACAGAACATAACATGATAAAATTCAAAAAAAAAAAGAGAAAAGCTACCTATTTCTCATATCTCAATACAACTCAAAAATTGGGATAAAGATAGAGCAATGATGTGTATTACTGAGTAACCGGGGATATGGGCATCACTAATGTCTGTCCTCGCGTCAAAAAGCTTACTCATTAACTCTGTAGAATGGTATGATGGTCACTCTTACTGAGTAACTGGGGGTAAGGGTACTAGACATGTATATCCTCACGTCAAAAGGTGTTCATGATCCTAATTACCACTTTTCCCATTGCATTTTGTTAAACAAAAAAAAATAAAAAAGAAATAGTGTGAAGCCTCCACTATTTGATTAATTCCAGGTCCATTGGTGTCTATGGCTAGCCATCTATGTAGACATTTTCTTCATCAACCATTTGACCATCCTTTACTTGGAATCGTGTTCATCTACAATAGTTTGTTATTCAACATGGGTTATGGTAATCCCCTAAGTTTTGGTAAGATGTTCTCTTCATGCTCCAACTTGCAACTTTTAGAGCATTATGTTTAAACCATTGAGGATATTGACTTGACTTAATCTCAATGAGTATGACAGTTTAAACTATGTGTCTGTAACACCCCGAAAAAAAAAATTTAAAATTTCAGAAATATAGAGGGATAAAAATAAATAAACGTATTGGAGAGACTTCCAATACCATGTGTTAATAACCTATTAATAAGATTGGGCCAATAGAGCATATTTGGCCCAAGGATATGAACAAACTAGGACAGAAAATTGCCCAGAAATTTGTGTATGTAATTATGCAGTAATTAGGGAGGGTAATTTAGAGTCATATTATGGATGAGTAGTCATGTAAGGTAAGCCAAAACCGAACTCAATCTCAATTAGTGGTTTCCTAAACCTTGGCTACCTCTTTAAGTAAAGGAATCCCAGATTTTCTGGAAACTAGGAAACAGAGCTCGTAGCCCCTTTCCTAGCATCATTAGGACTCTTAACAACATACTAAAACTATAAGAACTCGTCCCTAAACTCTTGGGGAAGGTTTAACAATGAAGTTGGAGTCGTTTGGAAGCAAGCAAGAACTTCTGAGGAACAGGAGAAAGGCTGGGAATCCGGAGCTTCATCCCCTGCATCCTCTGTTGTGTCCAGAACATCAACAGGTTTTAGATCTTCATAAAGGTAGGTGTTCTCGGGCAAAGATTAAAGAAAACCAATGCCAACATGTAGTTTCTTGAGTCTAGGATCATTTGCACTTGATTTGCCCAATTTTCATGGAGTATTCATCGTGTATTGGTGATTTTCCCGAAGTCTTGCACAGTTAGGACTTTTCTCGTTCGTCATATTGTGCACATGATTCAAGACCGAATTTGACTAAACTTTATTCATAAAAGTTCTTCCAATTGAAGTCAAGATCATCTTCTATGTTGGACGTTTTATCAGAAAAATCCTTCGTTAGAGAGTTAGGAGCATGATAAGAGAGTCTCTGCATGCTACTGCAATTTCGGGCTACTATTGACTTTTTGTTCTTCATATGTTTCTTGGGATTCGAGACCGAATTCGATCAAACCCTGAACATCAAAGTTCTTCTACTAGTTGTCCTCTTCATCTTTCATGTTGAACGTTTTGTCTAAATGTCATTATTTAAAGAGTTATAAGAGTCGTAAGTGAATCACTGCATGAGATGTGTCATCGGGTTCCACATGACCATGTGTTGTCTTCTGGGAAAGCCACTCGTGTCGACACAGCCTGAGCTAGTGTCGACCTGCTGTCCCAAAACAGCCTAGATGGTGTTCTGGGAAAGCCTCTAGTGTCGACACAGTCCCATCTAGTGTCGACACACTCCCCCAGTTTGACCCAGAAAGTGCTGGAAAGCTGATCTAGTGTCGACACCACCTGTGCTAGCGTTGACACACAGTCCCATATTGGTTAAGGGGTTTTCTGGAAGCTGTCTCTAGTGTCGACACTACTTGATCTCGTGTCGACACTACTTGACCTTTTTTCCTTGTATTTGATGCACTGTGTCGACACTACCTGAACTAGTGTCGACACTACCTGACCAGTTTTGCCTAATTTTGTCTTGTGTTTGGAGCATGGTGTCGACACCACTTGATCTAGTGTCGACACCACCTTACAAGAAATTTGAATAATTTTGGTCTAATCATCTCATGATGACTACTAGCTTGTGCATGATGTTATATAGTATGCATGGACCTAAAATAAATCAATCCATTGAAGAAAATGGTAATGATACGAATATGATTCTAATGTGTAATTTTGATTATCCTTATGTTCATTGGATTATCTTGTGATCTTGCTTATTGTCAATTGATAAGATAAGAATATGATATGAATGTGGGGATAAATACATGTTAGAATGGACATGTTAGTGGCGTTAATGTTATGATTTGCATATGAGTTTCATGGTTACATGATTTCCGGTGTTCAATTAATTGTTTGTCATATCCATACATGATAGGAAAGATCCGTAACTCATCACTTACACTTTCGCACGAATAGGCACACACTTCTTGGGAAATTGAGATCACATGTTCGGCATATGATCTATCTTTAGAAACATCCTCATGTCAAGACATTAATGAACTATGAAACGTAAGATATGTCGTTATCCTGCCTTGTTCTTTTGAGTTGTTTGTCATTTCTTGACTCTATGAATGATCATTTTCTTATTACTATGAGCTTGTCATTGAAACTCTATGGCCATAATATGAATATGTTTGTTCGGCACATCGTGGGACTCCGGTCCAAAACATGATACAATGCCTATGCAATAGGGCCCTGTCCTGTCCTGGGGAGGAGCGCCCCAACGTACTTGTTTACCGAGGGAGTATGGACTCTTGGTGCTTGGCATAGCACACCTGACATGCAAGATTTGTGAATATGTGCCTCCTGTTTGACTTGATAAGTTTGACTTGACATGATATGATACGTTTGTTCTTGTGAACACATGAACTCTGCTTGAATATGGCCAATCTCTTCTGACATGATTCTATTCTTGAAATATATGTTCATTGTATATGCAATTCGACATTTGATCTGACATGTTATCCGTTCTACTTTGCTATTCAACTTGTTAGAAAAGCATGCATTGTCAGCATACTCATCAGCATATCTGCCTATATAAAATGTTAATCATGTATACTAGTGCCTGCACGTGATTGAGATATAAATCCTATTGAGGTAGTTCGCTCACCCCTATCATTCTGCATTTTTCAGGTAGTGATGGAGAACCCGTGGAGTCGGATGGGACTGGGCAAGAGTGACGAGCACCCGTCCTAGAATAGATGACAGATTAGAAATAGAAATTGAGTAGTCTATGTAATAGTGAAACTTTTCTGGAAGATTATTTGAATAATGAACCCTTTGGTTAATTCTTCTTATATGAGGTTGTATCTAGTTGAATGAAATGAATTAAAGTATACTATTGGTGACCATATTATAGTCTTGAATGTGTTGTTATATCTGAATGTGACTCTGCACTATTCAACTGTGATACGCCGGTTTGTATCGTTCACGTCCCCCGGTATTTATTCCGCTGCTAAATATTCGGGGCGTGACAGTTGGTATCAGAGCCTGAACTTTAGGGTCCGAGGGATTAGGAATATGGAATGAAACTAGATTACACGAGTCAAAACCTGTCGTACCTAATGTGAGCTTGGGTAGAGCCATGGGAATAAAAGTCACATGTGATATATTAAGATGACTAACTTACATTATTATCTTGAAGGTGATCATTACCACAATGGCCGCAGAACGTGCCCAGGCTAGGGACATGCAAAGAACCATACAGAACTTGACTCAGGCTATCTTACAGGCCACCCAGGGTGGAGGTAATCGCGGAGCCGGTGAACTCCACCGGAATTTTCGGAACATGGATCCACCTAGGTTTGAAGGGAGTACTAACCCAGATGTTGTCGAGCACTGGGTTAAAGAGATTGAAAGGATATTCAGGGTTATGCAATGCACAGACCAGAACAAGGTACTCCTGGCGACTTTCCAGTTGGAAAAGGATGCCAGGGCATGGTGGGAGTCGGTAGAAGCAACCCTCAATGGACAACAACTTACATAGGCTCAGTTCATTGAGCGTTTTAATGCCAAGTACTTTTCTGAGAGGGTCCAAGAACGGAAAGCAGCCGAATTTGTGGCTTTGAAACAGAGAGGACTTAATGTGGCTGAGTATGAGGCCCAATTCTCTCGGCTGTTCCGATACGCTGTTCACTTGATTGGGACAGAAAGGATGAAGGCAAAACGCTTTCTAAATGGCTTGAGGCCCCAGTTCATCACCCAACTGGCGCCAATGGACATTCAAACTTATGCTGAAATGGTTAAGAAAGCTCAACTATTGGAAGATGCCATGGAGACTGCCGAAAGGATTAAGGGAAAATCCGTGAAACGGGAACAAGTGTCTTTTGCTAGGAGGTATCAGCCGACTATTGGGAAGAAAAATAAATGAACCAGCGGATAAAAAGCCGAAGGAAATAGGTAAGCAGGTGATAGTGGCAACGGGAGAAAGGTGTAAACATTGTGACAGAGCTGGTCATCGAACTGAAGAATGCTGGAGAGCGCAAGGGAGATGCCTACGCTGTGGAAGTCGTGACCATAGGATCTCGGACTGCCCAATGTTGAAAGAACAAGCCCCTCAGGACAAACGTCTGAATGGACAGAAGAGGCAAGGCCGACTGCAAGTTGTCCAGGAACCCGAAACTACTGAAGAAGGAGGTATCGTGGAAGGTACACTTACTATTCTTTCTCGACCCGCATATGTTCTCTTTGATACGGGAGCTACGCACTCCTTCATATCTCAAACATTTGTTGATACCCTACCTGTGAAACCTGTCCCAATGAAATCCGAAATAGTTGTGTCAACCCCGATTGGTCCGGGTACCAATCTTACAAACCATATACCATCCAGTGAAGTGTTGATTGAAACCCAAAACCTACCAGCAAATTTAATATGTATGGATATGGCAGGGTATGATGTAATACTGGGAGCAGACTGGATGTCTGAACATGGGGCTAGTATAAATTGCAGGAGAAGTCGGGTAACTTTTAGTCAGCACCCAAAACTAGTATTCACCGGGGATAGAAACCGCAGGAGATTGTCAATTATCTCTGCATTACAAGCCAAAAGGATGATGAGGAAAGGTTGTATGGCCTTTCTTGCGGCTGTAGTCATTGCAAAGAAGGAAGTCAAAGTAGAGGACATCTATGTCGTCAACGAATACGCTGATGTTTTCCCCGAGGACTTTCCAGGAATTCCTCCTGAGCGAGAGGTCGATTTTACCATCGAGTTGGTCCCGGGAGCAGCACTGGTATCTAGGGCACCATATAGAATGTCCCCCGCAGAACTAAAAGAATTAAAAGAGCAACTGATGGAACTGTTAGAGAAGGGTTTCATCCGACCAAGCACATCGCCATGGGGTGCACCTGTCCTCTTCGTCAAGAAGAAAGATGGGTCGATGAGGCTATGCATAGATTACAGACAACTGAATCAGTTAACCATCAAGAGCAAATACCCTCTGCCGAGAATTGATGAGTTGTTTGATCAATTATCTGGAGCTAGATACTTCTCTAAAATAGATCTCCGATCCGGTTATCATCAATTGAGGATCAAAGGAGAAGACATTCACAAGACTGCCTTCCGAAGCAGGTATGGGCATTATGAATTTATTGTTATGCCTTTTGGACTAACAAATGCCCCTGCAGTTTTCATGCAGTTGATGAATAGCATTTATCGCCCATATATTGATAAGTTTGTGGTGGTATTCATCGATGATATATTGATCTATTCCAAGATAAAGGAAGAGCATGTGGAGCATTTGAGGATTGCATTGCAGATTTTAAGGGAGAACAAACTATATGCCAAGTTAAGTAAATGTGAATTCTGGCTTGAGGAGGTATCCTTTCTAGGGCATGTGGTAACCAAAGATGGTATCGCTGTTGATCCATCAAAGGTTGAGGTTGTGTTGAAATGGGAAAGACAGACAAGCGTCACAGAGATCCGGAGTTTTCTGGGATTAGCTGGGTATTATCGAAGGTTTATAAAGGATTTCTCAAAGATTGCAGTGCCATTGACCAAGCTGACCCGGAAGGAAAATCCGTTTGTGTGGACCAATGAATGTGAGGAAAGTTTCAACAACTTGAAGAAGTGTCTGACTACTACTCCTGTCCTCGCCTTACCCATTGAAGAGGGAGGATTTGAAATTTATTCAGATGCTTCTGGTATTGGACTGGGATGTGTCTTAATGCAACAAGGGAAGGTAATAGCTTATGCTTCCAGACAGTTGAAGATCCACGAAGTGAACTATCCGGTTCATGACCTGGAGTTGGCAGCTGTAGTATTCGCCTTGAAAATTTGGAGGCATTATATCTATGGTGAGCAATTTAAGGTCTTTTCTGACCAAAAGAGTTTGAAATACCTGTTCTCACAGAAGGAGTTGAACATGAGACAAAGGAGGTGGTTAGAGTACCTTAAGGACTTTGACTTTTCCATTCAATATCACCCCGGGAAAGCCAATGTAGTGGCAGACGCTCTAAGTAGACAACCAGGAGCTATGCTAGCTAGTTTGATGTTGGGCGAATGGAAGTTACTGGAGCAATTTGCAAGTCTGAACATAGACGTGGGAAAGAAGGAAAAGCAAATAATGATTTCAAACCTCCAGATACAATCCGACCTACTGACTGAAATCAAGGAGAAACAAGAAGAGGATCCATTCTTAGTTCAGATCAAGGAGAAGCTAGAACAAAGACCTGACTTTACTCTATCAGCAGAAGGAAGATTATTATTCCGAGGTAGAACATGTGTCCCTGATCATGGAGAACTCAAGAAGAGGTTACTGAATGAAGCTCATCAGTCCAAGTACACGATTCACCCTGGATCAACAAAGATGTACCAAGATTTAAAAAGATCGTACTGGTGGCCAAACATGAAGAGGGATGTGGCCGATCATGTGGCATACTGTTTAACATGCATGAAAGTCAAAGCCGAGCATTTTCGTACAGCTGGTGGACTGCTACCACTAGAAATTCCAGAGTGGAAGTGGGATAGTATCGGTATGGACTTTATCATGGGATTGCCCAAGACTAGAGGTGGTATGGATGCAATTTGGGTAATTGTTCATCTATTGACTAAGTCAGCACATTTCTTGCCGATTAAGAGCACCTGGTCTGTGGATGTATTGGCTGCATTATATGTTAAGGAAGTAGTTAGATTGCATGGGGTTCCATCTAGCATAATCTCAGATCGGGACCCTAGATTTACTTCACACTTCTGGAAGGGTTTACAAGTAGCAATGGGTACTAAACTAAACTTTAGTACTGCCTTCCATCCTCAGACTGATGGACAAACTGAAAGGACCAATCAAATTGTGGAGGATATGCTTCGTGCTCTGGTACTGGATTTCAAAGGTCGATGGGATGATCAGTTGTACTTGATGGAGTTTGCTTATAACAACAACTATCAGGCTAGTATCAAAATGGCTCCATTTGAAGCCTTATATGGCAGGAGTTGCAGATCACCCCATTGTTGGGAAGAGGTTGGGGAGAACCAATGGGTTGGACCCGACTTGATTGAGGCAACTGTCCGGAAGGTTCAGATTGTCAGGGAACGTCTGAAGATAGCACAATCCAGATAGAAGAGTTATGCAGACAAGAGAAGTAGAGAACTGGAATTTTAGGTTGGCGAACATGTTTTCTTGAAGGTCTCACCTTTGAGGGGAATACAAAGATTTGGGATCAGAGGAAAACTAAGTCCCAGATTTATAGGGCCATTTGAAATTCTGGAAAGAATTGGTCAGGTGGCGTATAGACTTGCACTACCTCCGCAACTAGCAAACGTGCATAATGTGTTCCACATATCCATGCTGCGGAAGTACTTATTCAATGCCGACCATGTAATTGATCACGAGGACTTGGAGATTCGGGAGGACCTGACTTATGAAGAGAAGTCGATCAAACTGTTGGATCGGAAGATTCAGCGACTCAGGAATCGTACCATACCTATGGTGAAGGTCCAACGGAGTCGAGATGGAGTTACTAATGCTACCTGGGAAACAGAGGATATAATGAAGAAAAACCACCCGGAGCCATTCTCAGGTACGATCTACACCATTATGCGTAAATTTGGGGACCAAATTTCTTAAGTGGGGGAGGATGTAACACCCCGGAAAAAAAAATTAAAATTTCAGAAATATAGAGGGATAAAAATAAATAAACGTATTGGAGAGACTTCCAATACCATGTGTTAATAACCTATTAATAAGATTGGGCCAATAGAGCATATTTGGCCCAATGATATGAACAAACTAGGACAGAAAATTGCCCAGAAATTTGTGTATGTAATTATGCAGTAATTAGGGAGGGTAATTTAGAGTCATATTATGGATGAGTAGTCATGTAAGGTAAGCCAAAACCGAACTCAATCTCAATTAGTGGTTTCCTAAACCTTGGCTACCTCTTTTAAGTAAAGGAATCCCAGATTTTCTAGAAACTAGGAAACTGAGCTCGTAGCCCCTTTCCTAGCATCATTAGGACTCTTAACAACATCCTAAAACTATAAGAACTCGTCCCTAAACTCTTGGGGAAGGTTTAACAACGAAGTTGGAGTCGTTTGGAAGCAAGCAAGAACTTATGAGGAACAGGAGAAAGGCTGGGAATCCGGAGCTTCATCCCCTGCATCCACTGTTGTGTCCAGAACAACAACAGGTTTTAGATCTTCATAAAGGTAGGTGTTCTCGGGCCAAGATTAAATAAAACCAATGCCAACATGTAGTTTCTTGAGTTTAGGATCATTTGCACTTGATATGCCCAATTTTCATGGAGTATTCATCGTGTATTGGTGATTTTCCCGAAGTCTTGCACAGTTAGGGCTTTTCTCGTTCGTCATATTGTGCACACTATTCAAGACCGAATTTGACTAAACTTTATTTATAAAAGTTCTTCCAATTGAAGTCAAGATCATCTTCTATGTTGGACGTTTATCAAAAAAATCCTTCGTTAGAGAGTTAGGAGCATGATAAGAGAGTCTCTGCATGCTACTGCAATTTCGGGCTACTATTGACTTTTTGTTCTTCATATGTTTCTCGAGATTCGAGACCGAATTCGATCAAACCCTCAACATCAAAGTTCTTCTACTAGTTGTCCTCTTCATCTTTCATGTTGAACGTTTTGTCTAAATGTCATTCTTTAAAGAGTTATAAGAGTTGTAAGTGAATCATTGCATGAGATATGTCATCGGGTTCCACATGACCATGTGTTGTGTTTTGGGAAAGCCACTCGTGTCGACACAGCCTGAGCTAGTGTCGACCTGCTGTCCCAAAACAGCCCAGATGGTGTTCTGGGAAAGCCTCTAGTGTCGACACAGTCCCATCTAGTGTCGACACACTCCCTCAGTTTGACCCAGAAAGTGCTGGAAAGCTGATCTAGTGTCGACACCACCTGTGCTAGTGTCGACACACTGTCCCATATTGGTTAAGGGGTTTTCTGGAAGCTATCTCTAGTGTCGACACTACTTGATCTCGTGTCGACACTACTTGACCTTTTTTCATTGTATTTGATGCACTGTGTCAACACTACCTGAACTAGTGTCGACACTACCTGACCAGTTTTGCCTGATTTTGTCTTGTGTTTGGAGCATGGTGTCGACACCACTTGATCTAGTGTCGACACCACCTTACAAGAAATTTGAATAAGTTTGGTCTAATCATCTCATGATGACTACTAGCTTGTGCATGATGTTATATAGTATGCATGGACCTAAAGTAAATCAATCCATTGAAGAAAATGGTAATGATACGAATATGATTCTAATGTGTAATTTTGATTATCCTTATGTTCATTGGATTATCTTGTGATCTTGCTTATTGTCAATTGATAAGATAAGAATATGATATGAATGTGGGGATAAATACATGTTAGAATGGACATGTTAGTGGCGTTAATGTTATGATTTGCATATGAGTTTCATGGTTACATGATTTCCGGTGTTAAATTAATTGTTTGTCATATGCATACATGATAGGAAAGATCTGTAACTCATCACTTACACTTTCGCACGAATAGGCACACCCATCTTGGGCAATTGAGAGCACATGTTCTGCATATGATCTGTCTTTAGAAACATCCTCATGTCAAGACATTAATGAACTATGAAACGTAAGATACGTCGTTATCCTGCCTTGTTCTTTTGAGTTGTTTGTCATTCCTTGAATCTATGAATGATCATGTTCTTTTTACTATGAGCTTGTCATTGAAACTCTGTGGCCATAATATGAATATGCTTGTTCGGCACAACGTGGGACTCCGTTCCAAAACTTGATACAATGCCTGTGCAATAGGGCCCTGTCCGGTCCTGGGGAGGAGCGCCCCAAAGTACTTGTTAACCGAGGGAGTATGGACTCTTGGTGCTTGGCATAGCACACCTGACATGCAAGATTTGTGAATATGTGCCTCCTGTTTGACTTGATAAGTTTGACTTGACATGATATGATACGTTTGTTCTTGTGAACACATGAACTCTGCTTGAATATGGCCAATCTCTTTTGACATGATTCTATTCTTGAAATATTTGTTCATTGTATATGCAATTCGACATTTGATCTGACATGTTATCCGTTCTACTTTGCTATTCAACTTGTTAGAAAAGCATGCATTGTCAGCATACTCATCAGCATATCTGCCTATATAAAATGTTAATCATGTATACTAGTGCCCGCACGTGATTGAGATATAAATCCTACTGAGCTAGTTCGCTCACCCCTATCATCCTGCCTTTTTCAGGTAGTGATGGAGAACCCGTGGAGTCGGATGGGACTGGGCAAGAGTGACGAGCACCCGTCCTAGAATAGATGACAGATTAGAAATAGAAATTGAGTAGTCTATGTAATAGTGAAACTTTTCTGGAAGATTATTTGAATAATGGACCCTTTGGTTAATTCTTCTTATATGAGGTTGTATCTAGTTGAATGAAATGAATTAAAGTATACTATTGGTGACCATATTATAGTCTTGAATGTGTTGTTATATCTGAATGTGACTCTGCACTATTCAACTGTGATACGCCGGTTTGTATCGTTCACGTCCCCCGGTATTTATTTCGCTGCTAAATATTCGGGGCGTGACAGTGTCCACCTATTTTACACCTTCTATAATCTTTGGATACACACTGCTCAGCAATTCATTAACAAATTCCTCGAAAAATTTCCATTTTGGCACATTTTCTGTGTGCGCCTGTCGATAGGCACTTGTGCATCTGTCGACAGCCGGAGGCCAGCCTGTTTTGGGAAACCCAACGGGCGCACCGCTTCGGGGCTGATTTGGTGGGACCCTTGCCTTTTCAAATCCCATCCCAACTCCTTAAAAAGGCACCCACACCCCTTCTTCCTTCTCTACCACCAAAACCATCCCCAACCCAAAACCCTCCTTCTCTAGAGCGCAAACCCTACCCTGTCACCCTCCTGCTTTCTCTCTTCTGTCTGTATCTCTCTTCCCTTCATTGCTCCTCTGTACTTCATTCTTGCTATCCCCATGGCTTCCAAGGCGAAGAAGATGGTCTCCCATCGTCGTCCCGCTTCCTCTGAAGCAGGCGAAGGCTCCCGGGCTCCCGCTGAGCGCCGAACGAAGCATCTGGATGATCGGTTGCCCGAACTCGTGGTTCCTCCTCGTATGAATATCACACGGGTTAAGGGCTCCTTTACCAAGTTTGTACAGCCTCGGTATGTTGATTTCACATCCTTGGCAGACCTGTTTCCGAACCTCCAACCCCTCTTTGACACCCAGGGCTGGACGGTATTTCTCTATTCCCATAAGGTCTATTCTCCTACTGCCGTCAGTGATTTTTTCAACCATCTTGGCTACTCCAAGCAACATGAGTTTTACACCTCTATAAAGGGCACCCCTTTCAAACTTACTGCTAATCTCTTTAGCACAACACTTCAAATCCCCAACTCTGGGGCTGATATACTCAGCCATCACCCATCTGCCTCTGAGTACTATCACCTCATCACCATCCAACCGTATGATGGCACCAAGAAAATTGCCAAACTCAATGCCAACTCTTTTCCCCCACTGAACCGGATGATTCATCATATCTTCACCACCCTGATTGCACCAAAGCATGGCAGTCGGGAACTCGTCACTGAGGTTCACAAATCCCTTTTTACCTTCTTCCTCCAGTGCAAGCAAATCAACTTACCCGCCCTCATGCTTGGCTTAATCCTTCACTGTTATTATAACCCCAGGAGATCCACGCCATATGCCTGCCCAATCACTTCCCTTCTTCGGTTCATTGACATCAACATTCCTGAAAGTGAATGTGTCGAGCTCAATTCTCGCAGTAGTTTTGATCTCACTGCTGCACATAGGATGGGGTATAAGCTGATTGATGGGGTTGTCACATGAGAACTCAAGGGTAAGGCACCAGCTGCTGCCATAGATGGAGATCGGGAGGATGATGAAGATGATGATGATCTTGATGACGAAGCTGATGAAGACTCCCAGTCTGAGCCCCTCGATGCTCCGAGAGATGACGTTAGTGTTGCCGCTAGTGATTCTGCTGCTGAGCCTTCCATGCGTGATCTTCTAGCACAATTACAACTTCAGATGTCCACTGGTTTTGATAAGCTTCATGCACGTTTGGACACCGTGGCTACACGCATTGATGCACTCGTGGATACTGAAGTCCAGCTCCAGCTCCGCTTCACTAGGCTATCTTCTGAGCTTCGTGACATCCGTCGGACCTCTGCACTGCCTCGCGATGCTGCTGCTTAGAGAGTCTAAGTGTCTTTTGTTGTGGGTCATGGTCATAGTGTTGATGCACTAGTTTGTCTTGGTTGTGATGTTGTCATCTTCTTTTGCAATTCCTCATGTTACATTATTTCTACTGTTGTAACTGTGTGTAATGATTGACACCTCAATGAAATTCACAGTTATTTGCTCTCTTCATGTATGTATGATGTATATTTTTGGATGTTGTCAAAAGGGGGAGAACTCAATTACAACTCAATTGTGCATTAATTGAAAATTTTTGTCATCATCAAAAAGGGGGAGAAAGCTGGGTTTACATGAATTTATATTTCATGATTGTTTTTTATGATGAACAATTGATAAGCAATACATGAGTACTTGATGAACACTTCATGAACCATGCAAACACATGTTCAACTTGATCATTTAAATGTTCACGTTATCTCACTAACAATGGTCTTACATGTAGGTGAGATTGCACAAAAGACAGTGTGTTAAAACAAGAGCAAAAATATCATGAGAAGCACAAAGGACAAGCACCTGTCTACAGCTCCTCAACTGCCTGTCGACAGAAAACTGCAGACAGAAAACACCAGGTTCTGAACATAGCCATCTGTCGACAGATCCCAGTTGACTGTCGACAGCTACCTACAGGAAAACCCTTCCCGGAAGTTCAGAGATCTGGCAAATGCTAATCTATCTCTAGCTGTCGATAGATGATCTAAGGCCTATCGACAGACGTAAACAAAATCTCAATACGAGAGCTCCATATGTTTCCTATGTGGGTGTTTCCTTGTTCCACGACTCTCTATACTTGAACACCCATATAAAAGGAACTCTTTGGAGTTAATTTCGTATAGAAGCAGCCACCATCCAATACCCTAAGAAAAGCCAAGAGAAGAAGTCTCTCTGCTACTATGCTTCAACCTGTCGCACAGAAAACAAGAAGATCCATCTTCCAAGCGTAGGTGAAGTCAGTTCGTCGGTGACTCAAGCTTCTACATCAACTTGAACCTATCAAGACGAAGTTTGAAGATCATCCAGATGACCTGTAGAAGAGTTCTACATAAGGATTTGATTCTCCAACTCAGAACCCATCTAAGTCTCTGTTTTTACTTTTGTGTGTGTGGTTGTGGATCAAGTGATTTTTGTACTTGATCTACGTGGCCTGTGTTGATCTGATCGTGGTTTCACATCAGACAACTCATGTGTGTGAGTTGTAGTTTTGAACTAGCTCATAAGTAGTGTTTCTACGTGTGTGTGTGGACGGTGGACGTAGGATACACAAGTTGTGTACTCCGAACCACCTTAAAACCTCGTGTCCTGTGGTTTGCACGTCTTTACGTTAGATATTTGGTAGGCATGTTGTTTTCACACACGCTAGATAAATTGCTACGCTATCTATCTATAACTAACACATCTAAGTTTAGTTTACACTCTGTTGCAAGTCTCAAAAGTTTGTGTTTTTCATCAAAAGAAGGTGGTAGTAAATTTTAATTAGTAGTAATCTATTCAACCCCCCTTCTAGATTACCATATACTATAATTCCACAACCTTTCAATTAAAATCAATGTTTATCATATTAAACAATCGAATAAGTTATGCAATCTACTATCCAGTCACTATTGTAATGATATATATAGCTCTTTTGCAAATAATGTGCAAGAAATGAAATGAGGTTAGGCTACTATTTTGGCATATTATACACAAGCACTTGTTTAATCACCAATTTAGACACAAGCATCTATTCATTTTCCCTCCCATAGCCCATTTCCATGACATCTCAGTAGGGACCTAGTCTGTAGTATTTAAGAAGATTTTCTATATGGATAATGAGTCTACATCTCGGTCTATATCTGTGTCTTTTATAAGTGTATGTGTTAGCTTTGGTTGTAGAGGATTTGTTTTGAAATGGAAAGTTTTCCTTGTTTTTGCTTAGTTCCTTTGCAACAGTGGAAGTTTACTAGAGAACTGAAGTGTACTGTGATGAAGAAGACTCATCATTTATCATTTTAATTTGATTAGATATAGTTAGAATCAGAAATTTTTGCTTAACTGTTATCTCATTTTAATTTAGTCTATATTTTTTGACATAATTAATTCATCCTAATTAGCTCAAATGTGATCTATCTTGACTCAGATGAGATATATATCAGTTGATCTAATACTATATTGGAGTAAATTTGTGTCATATGATATTCGTAAAATTATGCTTATGACCATCCTTATTTCTTAATTAATGACCCTACCCATTATCTCTTGTGAGAATTAAAAATATTTTTTGTAGGTAAGTTTGCTAATGGGGATTCTAATATAGTTCTTAAGATGCTCACCAGAGGGTCTTAAGTATTGAGTCTGAAAGTCTCATGTTTTCTAAGGTAGAAATTTTATGGTAGAAGGTCAAAGAATTAAAAGGTAGAAATGATAATTATAGAGGGCAATTCATTTTTGACATATAAACTCATGATATAAGACATTTATAGTGCCTAGTAGCTAACAATTTGTATGTGTAGATGATTACATGTCACAGGACAATCTTCATGCCAAATTCATAAGACACTACACTACAGAAGTTGTATATTGATTATGGTAGATGAATTCAAAGCTTCGATGTAAGTCTATCCTTTCCAGACATGCTACTTCCATATGTTGATATGCATTTGGACTTCCTATGACATTTTGGAACTAACGAATTCCTTTTCTAAAGAAGATACTTTCTCAACACCCTTTCACTTCTTATTCAAAGATAATTAAGGATATGCCCCAAAGTTCTATGTTTCATTAATGCTCTCCTAATTTCTCTTTCCCTTCTTATATTCATTTAGTCTTTTTTTATTTTGCATGACTTTCTTGATTTTTAAATACTTTGAATCATCTACTTTACACTACATTAATTTTTTCTTTTTTTTTTATTTTGAAGGATGGAGGTAAACTACATAGATGATAGGAGTTGGATGTACTTATATAAAACCAAGCACGAACGAGTTAACCCTAATTTTTTAACTGGAGTCCAATACATTATGGAGTTTGCAAAAAAAAGTATTAACAATGAAGGGACTATGAAATGCCCATGTGCAAAGTCAGCTTTCAAAATTTTGAAAAGTCGGAATGAATTTGAGAATCTAAATAAATGTCCAAAGTTAGCTTTCAAAATCTTGAAAAGTCAAAACATGAAGTCCTCAATTCTTACTATATCTACCTTTCAAAATCAGCTTCCATTGAATACCCCTTCAGGTATATATTTTTATGTGTTTATAAATTGAGATTTGAAATACATCAACAACTTATTGATTATCTCCTATCTTAGATGTAGTCTACAAGGGGCATCATGGGGATATGAGAGAGGTCGTGGTTTGGGGTGGTCTAGAGCTGTGCCTTGGAGTAAATTGGAAGTTGTTGCTTCAAATAAATGTCTCCAACATGTTACACTTGAACTTCAAAATGCAAGGGCAGAGATAGAAGCCATGCAAATGCGAGAGAAACAATGGAAGCACGACAAATGGAAGAACTGGAGGCTATGAAAGGAAGAGAGAGAGATATGCAAGAAAGCAACAAAAGATGAAAGCACGTTTGGAGAGGATGGAAGCACTATTATCCATGCACTTTTCTAATGGCTCGATAAACTCTTGTTTATGTACATTGCTCTTCATATATTCTTTCATAAATCTGAAAAATCTCTATGTATTTATTTCTGTTTCTTAATCTATCAAAAACACAAATTTACTATGATATTCAAGTTCATTAGATTTGAAACTATGCATGTACGTAGTCCATCTCATGAAATCTAGGATCCATTCCTTCACTTTGCTAACTGTAGTTACTCTATTCATACACAATGTTGACTTCTATGCTTCTATGCTACATATATAAAATGATTGAAGAAGTCAATAGGTTAAGAAAAGTGGAGAAAATTATTGTAATAAATAGATGTTTTGATGCACTTTTAAGACAATTTTCAAATCATAAGAATATGTTATTTAGTCATCAGTCAAAAGTCTATGGAAACACTTTTCGGACATAGCAAAGAAATGCAGTTTTAGATGTTTTTGCAGCATACTTAGACATGTTGTTTCATTCTTTAAAGAGGCAAGCTATCCTTTTATACGTAATAATATTATTTTCTACATTAATGCTCAGCCATCATTGTACCGCAGTCAAGAGAACTGCCATAACCTACTTGAATAGGTATTAACTAGTTTATATTCAATGTAAGGTAGAGATCCTTTAACCTTTGGGCATTTAGAGCAAGAGAAAAAAGATGTGTTCTGCTCAAAAGATGTCAATTATTGGTGTCCATTTTTTTGCCACCCCAAGTCAGAACACATGATGTTTTCCCCCAATATCCTTTGTCTATCCTGGTGTAGCCCCTCCTAGGATCAAATGCCCAATTTTCATCGAGCTCTACTGTAGCCTATATTTTTTTACATCATGGATACATGGCCTACATTTTTATTGCATCTCCCACCCTATACCACTTGCAGGTACTTGTCCAGGGATCTTTATTGCTCTCATCTTTTCCCCTGAGAAAAAGGAACTTCAACAGGGCTTTTTCTTCTTTGATATAGTTTTCATATTTGGGCTCTATTTTTTTCTTGAGTAAGAGCTTGATGCAGCGGTGCCTTTCATGTTCCTTGTTGCATATTTCTAAGACATATTTTGTCCCCCATTTGCCCTTTATTTTTTGTGCTATGTACATTGTTTAAAACTCTTCTTTATACTTGATGTTTTTGTAGGTTGGAGGTAGCATATCACATGGGGAAATGTCTCCTTCTCAGCTCTCATGTTGATCGGAAATGCAACTTTAAGTCCAAATTATATTGTACATGTTCATTTTATTTTTGGAGATGTTGAATTCCTTGTAACTCTGTAGACCTGATTACTATAAAAAATTGTATGTATTAAGTTGAAGTTTACCTTGATTAGTATTAATTAAATTTCCTATATATCGACTTGATTAATGCAATATACCTCTGCTATTGAAACCAAGTATTCTTGGAGTATAAAATGTGATGTCATGAAAATTGAATTCTTTGTATTTGTGGAATATATATGTTGGAAGAAATGGAGAAGATGTTGGGCAGGTTATTTCAAGTAATTTTTTCCATGTTAATGCAGGTGCTATTGCAGGTTTAGAAAATTTCACTGTTGGCACGTTATTGAGTAATGCATCCAAGTTTAAGAATTATTGTGGAAGGAAAATGCCATTTGCACACGTCGAGACGCGCCAGGCGCGCCCACCCCGACCATGTGGTGGTGCCCGTGCGCGTTGGTAGGCGTGCGGCGAGCGCACCTGACGCGTCCTGACGTGCAAATCATTTGCACGTCGGGACTTGCACAAAGCATTTCTCATTGTGGAGTGTGTAATGATGGCCAAGTTTAAAAATTATTGCACCGACCAAGAAAAGGTTTAAAAATTATTGTGAAATGTGTAATCGATGGCCAGGTTGGAAATTTTATGTTTAGAATGCGAAATGTATACACATGATGGCCACCTATAAAATTTGTGTTGAATTTTTAGTCAGACCATTGCTCACCCGAAGCCGGCGGTGCCACTTGCCGGCGCTAATGGGTTTAACAAAAATTAAAAATAGAAGATGGCCAGCGGTTTGCAATAAACGATGGCTATTTGTGTCGGCAGTTTGATGGGTGACTGAAGAACTGTCTATGAAAATGAGATGGCGGTTCCACCGTCGCGAAGATGAGCGTCGACGGTGGAACCGCCAGCCCAAAAGTTACGACCGACAAGTGAAACTGTCGACCATGCCATATTTTGTAGTAGTGTTAAGTCCCTAATGTTAATCTTCGTTATTCTCCCTCGTTATCTCAAAAGTGTGTAATCGTTATCTCAAAAGTGTGTAACTGCGTAAGTACGTACTTACACAGTTACATGTGTAACTGCGTAAGTATGTAAATCTTGTAACAGTGTATGTAATTACATACTTATGTAGTTACACATGTAACTCTATAACTACATAGAAATTTTATAAGTTTGTAACTCTGTAATTAGGGCTTACCTAGTTACATACTTACATAATTTCAGAAGGATTTACCAAGTTATCAAGGCTTACATAGTTACCAAAGGTTACCTAGGGCTTACCTACACTACAAAAAAAATGACCTATAGCTTCGCATAATAACCGTAGGTATATGCCACAAAACCGAAGGTAAAACCATTTACCTACGGAACGCGCTACGGTTTGAATCCGACACGCATGCGCCCGTGACTAAAGACTATACCCACAGAAAAATAACCGTAGGTATATATCGGGTTATTCATACAAACATTAACCGTAGGTAAAGAGTTATATAAATCATAGGTATTGCTATCTATACTTATGGTTTTATAACCGTAGTAATATATTTTTAAGACGATGATAAATAAATGTAAGTATAGAGATCATCTATACTGATTGTTTCATAACCGTAGTAATACCATTTTTTTGAGATGATAAATAAATGAATGAATAAATATTACAATATATATACTTACGGCTTTGAAATATTGTATGTAATGCTATTTAGCCATGAATATGAAAAACCGTAGGTGTTATTTTTTTTTATTTTTTTTTACAAATATAAACTAAATACCTGTCCACATCTGATGTAAACATGAAATACAAATACAGATATATTAACATGGCTAAAATAAAACTCAAATCCATATCCACTCATCTGCATCACATAGGCAAAACAACATTAAAATCCATAATATTCACATTCACATTCATAACATTCACATGCCCATGGCAACCATATACAAGCACATGACCTCCATATACAAAATAAAAAGTCATGACAAAAAAAAGGCCACGTGTGTATTCTAAAATAAAAAGTCTACTTTAAAAAAAGTTAAGTGTATCTCAAAATAAAAAGTCTTTCTCGACAAAAAAGGTCTGTGTATCTCAAAATAAAAAGTTCGTCTAGCAATGTTCATGCATATAGTCAATGTGTGTAGTCCAACAATGTTAGTCAACATGAAGTCGAAACCGAGCAGCATCATTGATGGACCATAACCTGAAAAAAAAGATCATACAAGGCTAAAAGTTACAAAATTGAAGACAGAAAGAAATGTTAAATTGGAAGAAATATTTAACTACTTACATAGTCTTTTAACCATAAAATGTGACTTCCCAGAACATCACTCAACCTTTTCCTAAATTGATCATTAACAAATAATGATGTGCTACTGGCAGATGACATGGCTAGATGCACAAGGGAACCAAGGGAACCAGATCCAGAGTCAGTCTTGTTAGGCTTCAGAATAACAACATCATGCGTTCCAAACTGCAATTATTTCTTATAGTTAAAAGCAAACAAAGCAATCTCTTCAAAAGCACATAAACAGTACTCTAACGAATTTGAAATAAGCCACTTTGGAATAAACAGGAATAGCAAAAGAGAAAACATTGATAAAATTTTGAAATCAAGAAAAGAAAAATAAAAGGAAAAAGGTAGAATGTGAAGTGTCTTCTCCCTGAATGCAAAAAAATGACAACATCAGATACATTTAACCGACAGATAGCATGAAATGGCCATAGTTAGAGCTGTTCTCACTTTGTATAATAACACCACCAACATACTACTTTTTTTCCAACTATGATTCTAATCTAAGTACTTAGCCAGGGAAAGCAATCTGAACATCTTCATTCAACAAAACCAACTGCCAAAGATGCAGGTTTACTTTTGGGGCAGTATACATGGTTCTTGAGGGATTAAAATCTGCATATCAAGTTCTAGTATGAAAGAAACAATAAAAACAACATTTTCTAGAAGCAAAAATTGAAATCAAAAAAACAAACTGATCATAGATTTGAATATATATTATATGCCCATTTAATAAATGTAGAAATTTGCCAATGCCGGGCTATGGCCCAAGGCTAAGAGGGTCGGGTTTTTAGGGGCGCCACCTGGGTTCAAACCTGGGTAGCCAAGATATTTCTTAACTGGCATTCCAGAAATATGCCATTCCACTCAAAGAAGAGGTAGAAATCTGTCATTCCATTCACACCACATAAACATACCAATAAGCCTCAGAATACAACTCAATGAGCTCCTACCATAGCACCGTAGAGAGAAGAAGAAAAGTAAGCTTCCACCATAGCAAGGAAGAAAGGAGCAAAAGTGAAGTGCAACCAGAGAACCCAAGTGAACGTGGTACTACAGGATTTCATGGAAATTTCATCTAGAGACTAGAATCATAAAGATTTGACCAATATGCATTATTGAAACCAAAAACAAGGGACGCTCAGAAAGGAAGCTTCACAAAACAGAACCATATCAAGTAAAGATAAGCCAGACATGACTCATATACACATATTTCTACCTAAATGTGAAAGCTTATATTATACATGAACAATCACATAAACTGTGGGAAGTAAAAGAAGACCACATTCCATCAAACTGGCACCATATGCTTTTTTACAGCTTACTATCTTAGTAACCAGGTAATATTAGCCTACTGGTGTTTCAAAAGACACATGGCAGCTCCCCACACCAAGAAAACATCAGGCGGAGGAGTTTATGCAGGAACAGGCATCGCTCTGATCCTCAGAGCAATCTTCATTATTTGGCTATCTGTAGCAAACTAGTTATCCACAATACTCTACACATGAGAGAGGACCACTCTCAAGCTTAGAAGATGGCATAGCAGCAATAGATGTGTAATTTACTATTTCTGCCATTCGAAATTCCTTAAGCAAGATTTTTCTTAGGTTGAGAAAAGATAGCCAACAGATGTAAATGCTGGGAAACCAGTTAAAGAAAAGAAACTGAAACATAATCAGTTTTGCTAATAAATAGTGATGACATAAGATGTCTCAATAAGATATTAATACCTGATTACTTGAACCTGGGCCTTGATCACAAGGGCATCAGCAACAATAAAGCCATCAGACAATTTTGATAACTCCATAAAATTTTTCCACCCCCAATCATGCTCTTTCTTCCAAAATCGATGCAGTGTATCTGCAAACTTTTGGCCATAAGCTCCTAAATGCATGAAATAGCCAATCACAGATGGACACCATACTAGAAGCAGAAAAAGGAACCGCAACATGTTCACAAACTGACCAGAATACTTGGATTTTTTTTAATCTTTATTGACCACCGCTATCGTGAATTGGGCAAAATGGCTCCAACCTATAAAAATAAACTTTTCTAAATAAAAGCAGCATAATATTACAGTAGTAGCAGAAAGATCAGACCAAAATGTCACAAACCTGGAAGTAATTTGTCATGGTTAGCAACGCAGAAGAAAAGAGAGAGATGATTGCATACATCACATCATTGTGGGTAGATTAAAATATACCTGAAAATAAAAGATATTTCATAACCCAACTATATCATAACATCATGCACAAAGCCACCAGATAACATACAAATTAGCATACACATCAGGTTGAGGTTTCTTTTGACACGTTTTTTTTTGTGAGTGGGGTGGGAATTTTTTGTCTCCTTGTTTTCTTTTTGAGATCATATAGCCTCACACTTGTACATTCTTCCTCTTCATCAATATATTTTGTGGTACCATCCACATTTCTGGGAAAAAAACAGCAAAAGAGCCCAATTGGTACCATAGGAGAGGCGGGAAAGGGAGACCAGGTTTCGAACCTGGGGTGTTGACAATTGTATGTTTATTATTTACTTGGACCATGCTCTATCACTATGGTAGAAACCTCAAAAAAAGAAATTTCAGAAGAGCTGGCCTTTAAGTTAAACTTCCCGTTGCAGCCTAGACCAGTGCTGCCCTCCCTGGCCAATCAATAAGGTCATATTAACAAGTATTGAACAAGCAAGCTGATCAATTAACAAGTCCTGCATTAGTTATCCAACTATTGGGGCGAAACTTGAGATGCATCACGCTCTAATGGGATAGAAACATCCCACAACCATGCATCAAGTGCTTTGTCGAACACCATTTTCGTACCCGACAATCCTATCTATGTAGATTAGCCCCTCTTCTTTACGGTGCTTAAATGATGTTGGAAACTTTCCTCATGTCTTACCAGGAGATGCCCAATCCCCTCTTCCTGAAAGAGTGAAAGGGCTATGCAAATGACTCTTCACCCCACCCCACCCAATTTTAGTTTGGATCCTGGGTGTTTACTCTTCTTATGCAGAACCGGCTGGAACTGCTCTGGCTCAAACCAGCCAGAACTGACCTTGGAACCAGGACAAGGATCAGAACTGGCCCCCAGCCAGCCCAGAAACCAGTTCCCGTTCTGCAAACCTTGCTTCTCATCACCTCTCGCAAATGATCAAACCCTCATGAAATCGTCAAACATGTATCAGAGGCCACATGAGATTATAAGAAGTAATGAGAAGTGGTAAAATACAATATCTTTCGTCAAAACAGAGACATATTAATAATGGCTCTTAGGTGAAATCTCAATCCTAGGCAGTAGGCAGGCTAATGGACTCCATAATACCTTCACATTCATTAATTGTTCTCCAGAATGTAACAGGAGAATATAAACTTGAATAAAAATGAACTTTCTCATGAGACATTAAACCTTGTTATTCTGATGATTTTAACTTCACAGAAACACACTTAAGTAAGAAGGTTGCTTTTGATGCTCTGAAACTGGAAAATCCCAAACTTTGCATTTGTCTAACTGGCATATTTGAGAGAATGTAACCTAGAAATAACAGAGAATGCTGAAATGGCTATATGAAGTTAATGTTTTTTTATGGAAGTCTTTGAAGGACTTCAATGCAGTTGTACATAAAATATTTGAGTTAAAGCCTTGTATATTACCTTCCCAAAAGATTCACTTTGCTCTTTTAATTTTTCCAATTCCATCTGCAAGAAGGTATTATTTTTCTTTTCGTCAAGGTAAGCTGACTCAAGATCTTGTACCCTGTCACAAAAATATTTTGTAACCAAAAATTGAAGTAAACTTACAATAGGTTGTAGCAGATAATTTACCAATAAATTGAAGTTCCACAAAAGACCAGGAAAAAGTAAAATGATATGCTTCTCAAAGGACCTTCAGTTGGAACAGCAAGCAGATGCATGTATCAACTCCAGCACAACTGTACTGAATGTCCACAGAATAAATAGAAGAATATTTATTTTACCTCAATACTAAGCATAAGAGATTAGAAAAGAAAATGTTTGGCTTTTGGACAATGATCTATTCTCATGATAGAAAGCATTGCTTTATCTGAAGTCACAACTTAACTGATGGACTGTGTGCCAGTAGCAATGCATTTAAAGAAATTGTGCCAACAGTAATTATTGGCTGAACCAAAATATAATGTCTCCTCAGTTGGGCAATATAAATTTCCCTGAAACACTCTAAAGCAAACACTTACTGAACCAAGAAGAGATGCAAGTTTCCTAAAGTTAGCCCAAGCCACTGAGGCACATCCTTAACTGTATAAAGGCCATACCATCCCCATCGCCGGCCCCGGGTGGACCAAGATCGCCGACTTCGGGCTTGCGAAGAGGGCGGGGGCGCAGGGCAGCAGGAGTGGCCATGCTGGGTTCCTGAGGGGGACGCTGCTGTACATGGCGCCGGAGTTTGTGGAGAAGATGATGTCCTCAAGATGTATCTACTACTTTCCTGGGTTCCCCATCTCTCATGCTCTTCTTATTTTTTGTGTTTCTACAGATTTTTTAAAAGAAATTATATTAAAAAAAAGTATACAAACCAGTTTTTATGGAGAAAAAGCAGTTTGACCTTTTTTACATGATCTTCTCTATGAAGAAATACCATATACATCATACATGGTAGGTCTCCTTTTTTCCTTTTTAAAAATACATCCATCAGAGTACACAGTGAAGTGTTGTTCTCCTCCTGAGAACTTCTTACTCAATAGCTTCACAGAACTCCTTTTTATCCAAACATGACTAGATAACAAATGACAATTAGAAAACGTGAACTTGCACAACCACAAGTCACAACACAGACAGCCACGGAGAGGCATATTGGTGTTTTTTTCCCCCAGAATGGGCTAGAAACCTGTTCCATGCAGTGAGACATAGAAAAAGCTATCAGTAGACGAGTAGAAATGAATACTGTCTATTTGAGAAACAAGCAAAGGATAAGGACTGGTAAGTGAGCACATCCTTAGTTGATTCAGCTTTAGATCAGAAAACTGCGCTGCTAATAACTAATAGAAGTTGCATGCAGTCTTCTTTTTCATTTGAGTGTATATAAATGACTCTTCTATAACACAAACACTCCATGATACAAGGAATCAGTACTAAAACAGGAAATGTAGTATCAAATTATGCAGGCCACAGTCCATATACAAGAAAATTTGACATAAGGATCATACAAGCAGTCTAAAGCTGATCATACCTTGCTCCTTTTGATCATCTTGCACAGAGCGTACCACTGTTCCAATTATAAGCTTAAAAAGGACCTAGCCTTTAGCTTCTGCAACAAAAAATTCTTTTGTAAGTTGTAGTTGAAGTCATCAGCACAAAGAGGACAATGGAAGCTCCATAATGCAAACTTTGAGATGCAGATCAATCAAAAATACGAAAATAGCACCTGTTACATTTCACACACAAAAAAAAGAAAGTTCTACTTCTCATACAGATATAAAGCAATTGATGAGGATATAGGGGTTGAACTACTACATTAGAAATAACTGAAAATTCATTACTTCTTCTGATCCTTGAATTCGTTCCATCTCCATTTGGCAGAGTATTATCTTTTTTTTCTTTCCTACACAAGTTTCTATTGATTGCATCAGTTGCCTCTCCAAGGCCTTGATATCTGATTCCTCAATCTCCCTGTATGTTCGAAAAGATGACATCAAAGAAAGAAATATGGAAAGTAAAACATGTTCAGCTTAAGTAGCACATGAAAACTTCCTCCATACATGCAATATATGCTGATGAAGGATGATAAAAGGAAAGGTCGTTAAACTAGGTTGCATTATCAATAGAGAATACACATTGGTATGGATTTACGAAAGGGAGATCCAAGAGTTTGGTGGGCACCTGTTATTTTAATGCTAGTGTCCTTTCCTTTTCTACTTCTATTGTTAAATTTTGTATGATAGTAATATATGTCTTTGGCTTTCAAAAAGAGAACTGCCTAGGCAGTGGTCTCAGTGCCAACATGCTTAGGCTCCCCGAGGACACTTCACCATATCACCATGACAACCATGTGCACAAGCAACAAAAAGGTAGAAAATGACTACAGATGGTATTAAGTGCCTTGATAATAAAACCTAAAGGATTTAGTGCCTTGATCATTAAACATAACATCATAACATTTAATTGGGAATTCGTGATCACAAACTACCCATTTCTTTCTTTGCTTGATAGACACCAATCAACATTTCATTGACAAGTTGTGTCTTAACTCTTAACTCCCAAACAGGATCTTTCAAAGAACTGTTAATCTTGAAATCCTAAAAGCAGTGTCAGGCATGGATATCCAGTGTAGCATTGGGTGCTCGTGTTTTACATGGCGCTCTAATGCCAAAAAAAAAAAAAAAATAGTTCCCTCATACTGGAACAAACTGGTAACCTTTCCTGTACCCTTCCTCAAAAGGGATTCTTTTGGATTTAGCGTTAACAATCTTCAAGGAAAGGTAATGTAAAAGGGGGCTTTTCCCAAAAGTTTTCAATATAATCATTGTCGTACTTTAGAAAGAAATATATATCGCTAACACTTTGATAAGTTTGAAGAAATTGAATATAAAAATCATCAACCTACAAGAATAAGAAATCCATAGAGAGTAACAAAAATGCACAAAGCATGAAAATTTCAAAGTAGATGGCTCCCCCAGGATGCTGATAATTAAGAAATGAAAACCTTAAGAGAATCTAGGAAAAGCTGATTGTGGAAGTCTTCTATCAAAAAGCGGATACACATTCAGCAACAGTTCTTCCTCTAAGCACCGGTTACACAGGCAGCTTATTCTTCCCTTTGACTAACATTTCCTTAACAACAAACCAACAAAGAGAGTCTCCAAATGCTCCCTTCCAACTGGAAGATTTATAATCTCCGTAACCTTTCAACTCCGATATTAATTATCTAATGGTCAGTATCAGCAAATTAGGACCTATCAACATAGACAAGGATAATGGAAAAAGCAAACAGATAGAAAAAATACTGGTAATAGGAGAAGGAAACATATCTACCGGATAGCTCTGCTCCCTTTGTTTGGTTACCTGCGTATGCCGTCGTTCTGCATCTCCACAAGCAGCCTCCTGACGCCGTCGAACCTCTCGGCGGCTGAGAAGGCCTCGGCCAGCACGTTGTACTGCTTCGACGTGGCGCCTGATCCACATGGACTCCAATTGGTCGAACACCTGCCGGGCGTTCTCCAGCTTCCCCGCCCGCACTAGGTGCTCCATGATCACGGTGTAGGTCATGGAGTTAGGGTTCGCCCCCTCTTCCACCATCTTCCGGAAGACCTCCACGGCTTCCGCATCCATCCCGGCAGCGGTGTAGAGGCCCATGACGAGGTTGTAGGATTCGGTGCACGGGTGTCGCTGCTTGTCGATTGTGACAGTGGCCCGGATGCCTTCCCAGGCCCGAAGCGCGGACGGGACGTCGCCCGCGGCGGCGTACCACCGGAGGCGGTCCATGGGGGAGGGGGCCAGCAGACGGGGGAACGAGCCGGAATCGACGGCGTCCAGGAGGGATCGGAGATCCACGACGCGGCGGGAAGCGGACAGGGTCTTGGCGAGCGCGTGGTGGGTGACGGTGAAGGATGGGTTGGACCGGAGGGAGCGGAAGAGGCAGAGAGCAACGTCCGGGGAGGGGGCGCGGAGCGGAGGGCGTGGACGGCCACGAAGGGGTCGACCGGGGAGAAGGCGGATATGGGGAAGGTGGTGGAGGGGTCGTGGGAGCGGAGGCGGAGGCGGAAGGCGTCGATGAGACGGCCACAGTTGGAGACTGCTTCACAGCCGCCGAAGAACAGGGCCGCTTCAGGTGCGGCGGGCAACGACCATCCTATTTTCGCCACGCGAGAATGCCTTGCACTGGATAGCAATGGAGGCCACCACCGTCGCCGCCATGCTATATCCAGGAGAATAATACGAAGACAATGCGCTGTGCAAGGAGAATTTTGGGCAGAAAGAGGCCCCCTCCCCCGTTTGCCCTGCTCCGTCCGCCTCTGTATATTTATACTGGTAGCAAAAAGATGGGAGGGTTCGCCCTCCTGTCTCCAGTATCCCTCCCCTTCCCCCGCCGGCTTCGGTCAGGGCTCGCCGCTCGCCAAGTCTGAAGGAGGAGGAAGAAGCAGAAGACGATGAGTTGTGGTATCCCACGGAAGGAAACCCCCTTAAATTAATCCTGTTTTTTCATTTCCCGCGTATTGCCGCCACAACTAAACCTTACACCTACGGTTTTGTATTTTTTTATATGTTATACATTGACCAATACATATAATTTAAAATTTTCATAAGTATATTCTAATTTTTTCTTATATTTTTTCACAAAACGTAGTTAAAATAACTATGTTTACACATTATTATGTAAAACAGTAACTATATGTAGGTGTACACACACGGTTAAAATAAACGTATGTATAATCTTACAACAGATGCTTTTACCGTATGTAATTATCATATATACCTACATAATACCCTGCCGTAGGTAAAATCCGTGGGTATAGATCTGATTTGTTGTAGTGCTAGTTACAGAGTTACATGTGTAATTCTTGTAACTGCGTAAGTAAGTAGCTACAAAGTTATATGTGTAACTTTGTAACTACATGTAAGTGTGTAATTACACATGTACATACTATGTAACTACACATAACATGTAACTCTATAAGTATGTAAGTACATAATTTTTTACACCTTAAGTTTGTAATTATTTCTTCCTGTAACTATGTAACAAGGTATGATGTAGTTACATAGTTAAATATGTAACTATGTAAGTATATATTTACAAAGTTACATGTATAATTGCGTAAGTATGTAATTCCTATAACTACGTAAGTACATAATTACATACTTAAGAAGTTACACATGTAACTCTGTAACTACATAGAGATTTTATATGTTTGTAACTATGTAATTAGGGCTTACCTAGTTACATACTTACATAGTTTTAGAAGAACTTACCTAGTTATCAGCGATTACCTAGTTACCAAATAATTTGACTTCAGAACAAATTCGACAGGCATCACTGCGCTCAAGAGGTTACTAAATAGACGTAAATACATCCTCAGTGCCTAGGCGATTCGAGCACCTTGGATCTTATTCATTGCGCAAGAACGGGGTTTATTACCCACCATCGTCAATCCATTGACTTGGATTTACCTACAAACTGTCGCCCACAGTTGATCACAAGTGACTGGTGCTACCACAAGTGATCCTAAACCCTCTTTGAAGAGAGCACTATCTTCAGATCATGAGTTATGTTTCATGAGCACAATAGGGATAGAAGTTCCAAAAGATAGTTTAATGATTGAGTAATCAAATCATCTTGGTCATAAAAATAGTTTAGAGTCCAGGAGAAAATGAAATAAACAACTTGTGAGGTCAATAGCATAGTAAGTCTTCAAAAGATGGAACAAGAATTGGGTGATGAAAACATAACAGGGCAGCATTTGTCGACAACTAGAAGGTAGTTGTCGACAGCTCCTGGTTTCTAGAACCATGTATCTAGGATTCTGATAGTGGCTGTCGACAGCTACTGATTTTGCAGATGTTCTGGGTTCTGTGAACTTGAGGCCTGTCGACATGTACTTCCTGTCTATCGACAGTCGTTGGTTCCACTTCTAGAAATGGTGTAACTACAGTTCTAAGGGACTTATCTATGAAACCAATGGACCTATACATGAATCATGTCAAATAGTAGGACCTATTTCTAGCCTTCACTACTGATTTACAGGTTGAGCAAGATGACACATGAGACTACAACCTACACATGTCTGGCTAGAACTCAACATGACTTGATACTGGGAGAATAACTCCTACAACAACAGCTATAAAGGAGGATTCCTACATGATAGTAACATAATACCAGAGGTATCTACAGAGTCAAACGAAAGCTTGAAGGTACAAACATGTATACAGAAGATGTACACACTAATCTAAGATAGGTTGACAAGTTCCAAGGCTACATGTGTGTAGTTACGAGCTTTCCAATAGGGGAGAAGATGAAGGTATGAAGAGAGGATAGAATCCTTCAGACATACATACTAAAACATGATCACAAGAGATGAACTCATAATTCTTAAGATGGCTTACAAGCACTACAAGGGAAAGCGGGTTTACCGACATAATTTTTCGATAGAAATGTTGCCGTCGGAAAAACCGTCGGTATATCTGACAATAATATGTTCGTTGAAAATATTAGTCGGGTTTTTCTGACGGAACTTAATTCGTCAGAAAAATCGTCAGTCTTTCCGACGGAACAAGTCCATCTGAAATACCGACGGATGTTCCGACGGAATTTGTGTCATCGGAAAACCCGTAATTTCTCCCTTTACGTGCCCTTCCCGCCCCCTCTCTCTCTCTCTCTCTCTCGACTCTCTCTCTCTCTCTCTCATGCATCTCCGACGTCTCTCTCTCTCTCTCTCTCACGTCTCCCTCTCGCTCCTCTCTCGTCTCTCACTCTCTCTCTCTCTCGTCTGCCTCGGCGCCTCGAGCCTCGCCCGCCCTGCCGCCGCCCCCTATCGGTATGTCTCCTCCCCCTGCCTCCGTCCCCCCCTCCGTCCCATTGTCCCCCCCTCCGTCCCTGCCCCAGCGTCCCCGGCCCCCTCCCCCTCTGTCCCACTATCCCCCCTTCCCCCTCTGTCCCGCGCTCCCCCCCTCCCCCTTCGTCCCACACTCCCCCCTCCCCCACTGTCCCCCCTTCCCCCACCGTCCCCCCCTCCATCCCACGTACAGTCCCCACCTCCCCCTCCGTCCCCCCCTCCGTCCCACGTACATGGCAGGTGTTACCAGAGGGCGTGTAGTCGTTGCTCTCGATGTCCATCCGCCCATGAAGAAATTCTGCTTCTGCCTCTGGCAGCTCTCCGGTGAGGAGGCCCTGTGACAAGGGAACTCAAACAACATAAGATATGTAATCTAGGCCTCTCGTTAATTTAAATCATACACAAAGACTACAAAAATCTACATGAAATAGTAAGTAGTGGTCTCCAGTATAGATAGAAAAGTTCCTCCCCCCACCCCCACTCCCCTCAATTTTTAATACTGCATGTAATGTGACTATCGTTTCATGTTGTTATCTCCCTTAAATGGTAGTGAGGTCTCTTCTAATGAACAATAATATTTCTCATAATATAATTAGCTTAAATCATTCAGATCTATAGTCAAAGGTTGTAGTTGTGAGCACTAAAAGGTCATCCAAATATGATGCTTGATAGCCTTGGAATTAAGAAGTGCAGAGATCGCGAGGGTGAGATGGTAACTATCTGGAGATATCCCATCATATATGTGCTTAGGCAAATGGGCATATAAGCTTATAGAAACAATAGTTAGAGCCTTCAAGTAGATCAGCAAGCCGGTTTACTCTTCTGGTATTTTAGCTTAGTATGGATTATTGGCGTCTATCTTCCAAACTGCCATTATCGTTGTTCCATCCACAAACACACACACACACACACACATACTTTTAGAAAATATATAAATAAAATCATCAAAAGAAATGAAATAGAATAAAATTCAATCAGAAAGAGAAGTTAATGGGCTTAAATAATAGCCCATATTAAAATTATTGGGCCAAAATTTAGCAAAGAATAAATGAGTTAAAATATATTTCAACATGTAAAAATATGTAATGGACTAAATTAGGGCGCATAAAAGAATTATTGGCTCAAAATAAGAGTTAGAATAATAAAATAATAGAAAATTATTATTTAATTCATAACAACCATTATTCTCTTATTTAAATGGGCAAGATAAGTTTAGATAACCACCATAATTATCAAAACATGAGTCATATCAATACCCTAATAAGCTACCCACATTTTTAACGTCTATCCCAACCCAATTAAAGTTTGAAAGGCTTAAGAGATAGGGATTAACATGAAAAACTCAGAATTTAGATGAGTTATAGTGTGTTAGGAATTGAAAAGGTTATTCCTATAAATACAACCCCCAGTTTTCTCATGGCTAACCCTAATACTATCGAGAGTTTCTCTGGGACGTAAAAAGAAAGTCATAGGAGGAGAAATTTGTGGAGAGAAAGAGCACAAAGTGCTCTTCAACTAGTTCATCCTATTTTGCCCTTGTTTCATAAATTTATGTAAATGTAGACATTTTCTCAAGGAAAACTTAATTAAATTTCTTTGTAAGTTGATCTTGATATCAGAAAAATAATCCCCACATTTTCCCCAATTTTTTCCATCCATACAAAGAAAATTTTGCATTCAAAGTCCCTCCCCCACATTCTGCCCCTCCCCCATAGTCCCCTCCCCCACAATATTCCCCTCCTCCCCCATAGTCCCCCCCCTCCCCACAGTCTCATGGTGTTTAATTATTAATTTGTTGTGTAATTTTTAAGGTGTTACTTAATATTCCATGGCATAACAATTGACCATTTATTATTTTTTGTCTTAATGTCATGGGTTCTAACATATATATTGAGGTGTTGCATTGCTCGCTGTTATTTTTATATGCTTTACATGAAAATAGACAATGTAATGACTTTCTTTGTTAAACATATTGTTTACATTCACATATTTGTTTAATTTCACACTGCAAGTTAATCCTTCAACATTCGTATGTTTATTTGTAGCCATTTGATTGATTCTTTCATATTTACCATATTATGATTTAATTTCATATTTTAAATTACTCATGAATAAATTGTTATCAATTTTTTTGTAATTAGTGATGAGAGTTCGCGATTGGAAATTAGACTTAAAGAAGAACAAATGTCCAATGTATCAAACTACGTATTTGTTTGAACGAAAGATATTATCGATGGATATTCGAAGATTGCATGATTGTTTACTTTTGGTTAAAGAGAAGATGAAGAAAATCATAAAGATTATTCAGAAAGAGGATAGACAAAGTTTAGAAAACAAAAGTGGATTATCTGTTATTGTTCAAGATTAAAAAGGACTGCGATATTCAGTAATCATACGACGCAGTTGGTGTGGTAGTATGTACATGTTTAGTGGAAAAGACTGGTCAAAATTTCTGGAAAACAATTGTGTCAAAGAACTTGACATTCTGAAAGTTATGTCTTCCAATTATGTACGAAGAGATGTATTTGGAAAACTATATTTAGGGATATCAGTGGTTAGTTCAAAACCTAGGAAATCTAATGAGAAGCTAGTGAGTAAAAAGAAGATCAAGTGGTGGTGGCCTAATATGAAGTCATCACAGTCTGTATGAACAAATAGTCTTTGTGTTCTTTTTAATGTTCAATACCATTAAGTATTTATATAGTGCTCAAATTTATTTGATATTCATGTATGCTTACTCTTCATTTATCTTTACGTCAACGCTCTATTTCACCCATTAGCTCTGGGACTCTCCATATAACGTATGTATCATATGTATGGTGTCTGGCGTAGTTGCAAAATAATTATCTGAAAGTAAAAACATGCATGTATTTATATATATTACATTTTTTAACATGCATTAAGATGTTTAAAAAAATTATACATTCATCCTACAATGGCGTACGTATTTATATATATGTGCTTGCCGTAATTTTTTAAATACTATGTTTAGTTTATGAGTTTCACTATTATAATGAGTTTTTTTATAGTATTAGAAATGTTATTTTACCAATAAACACAATTAGTATACATAGATTATATATATATATATATATATATATAATCTATGTATACTAATATAGGGATCTGATCGGCGTGCCGTATAAGTCATTGCGGTACTTTCCGATCACACCTAGATTGCAGCGGTTGTTCATGTCTCCAAAGACAGCTGGACATATGACTTGGCATGCGCAAAGAGTCCGTCGTGATGATGGTGAAATCAGTCATCCTGCAGATGGTGAAGCTTGGGCTCATTTTAGCTGTATTCATCCTTACTTTTCAAGGGATCCACGCAACGTGTGGCTGGGTTTATGTACAGACGGTTTCAATCCATTCGTAGGCTCGGTGGCATCTTACTCATGTTGGCCAGTATTCCTAACACCGTACAACCTTCCGCCAGGCATGTGAATGAAGCGTAAGAATCTATTCCTTTCATTACTGATTCCAGGTCCAAAAAGTCCAGGAAAAAATATAGACATATATCTCAGATCGTTGATTGATTAGCTGAAATTGTTATGGTCAGATGGGGTTCTCTCTTATGATGTATCCAGAAAGTAGAATTTCAATTTGAAGGCTGCATTAATGTGGACAATAAGTGACTTTCCAGCGTACGACATGTTATCTGGCTAGAGCACATATGGGAGGTTGGCATGTCCTTATTGCATGGAGGATTCTAAATCATTCGTATTGAAATCTGGGGGAAAATCATGTTGGTTTGATTGTCATCGTCGGTTTCTACCGAGTGACCATCCTTTCCAAAAGCAAAATGATTCTTTTATGAAAAATACAATTGTGATAGAGGAGGTAGATATGGAACGGGTGTCTGGTGGAAACATGGCGAGGCGGCTCCAAAACTTACCGCCTGTATCACAACTGGCTGGTAGTACCCGACAAATCCCCGGCCTTGGAAAGGATCACAATTGGGTGAAGCAAAGTATCTTTTGGGAATTGCCTTATTGGTCAACACTTTTGATACGACATAACCTAGACGTCATGCATATAGAGAAGGATGTTTTTGATAATGTGTTCAACACAGTTATGGATGTCAAAGGCAAAACGAAGGATAACGTCAAGGCACGAATGGATTTGAAAGTACTTTGCAGACATCCAGAACTAGAGCTGCAGCATGTTAGTGGAAAAGTGGTGCAACCTAAAGCTTCATATGTGCTTGGGGCCAGACAGATTAAGGAAGTGTTGCAATGGTTGAAGCAATTGAGATTTCCGGATAGATATGTCTCGAATATTGCCCGTTGTGTAAATGTCAACGAGGGGAAAATATACGGAATGAAGAGTCATGACTGCCATGTTTTCACGCAAAGACTGATGCCACTTGCTTTTCGTGAGTTGTTGCCGAAGCAAATATGGGGAGCAATGACTGAACTGAGTCAATTCATCAGGATATTATCTGCATCAAAACTCAGACTTCATGACTTGCAAAATATGGAGCAAAATATAATACAGACAGTCTGCAAATTAGAGAAGATATTTCCTCCAACATTCTTTGATTCAATGGAGCACCTGATCATCCATTTACCATATGAGGCTAGGGTCGGAGGACCATTACAATTTCGATGGATGTATCCGTTTGATAGGTATGTTCCTATGTCTCAATTTATTCACATTATGACTATCTTTTATATTTCATATGTATTCATTTGAATTATTGTCGTAGGTGCATGCACGATCTTAAGATGAAAGTCCGCAACAAAGCACAAGTTGAGGGCTCCATTACCAAGGCATACCTTATTGAAGAGATATTGAACTTTTGTTCGATGTACTTTGACATAGAGATCCGAACCCGATGCACTCAACCTCCACGTAATGATGATGGTGGAGATTCTAATGTGTCTAACCGACTCTCTTTGTTTAAGTGTCCCGGGCGAGCATTTGGATATTCTTCTACTCGCGCACTCGAAGACAGAGAGTTGGTAGCTGCAGAGATCTACATATTTATGAATTGCGCAGAACTAGACCCCTACATTGAGTAAGCTCTCAACACTAATGATGTACATCATTTGCGAGCAATACTGCAGAACTTAGAGGTTGTGTGACATTTACATTACAGAGAGTTTGACTCGGTCATACTGCAACGGAATCCACGTCTGGCTGACGTGCAGGTTGAAAAGGAACGGGAGAAGTCTTTTTCTACTTGGTTAAGATCTTGAGTAAGTGTCTAAATATTTTGAAGCATAAGTGTTATGATCTTATGCATACTTAGTTGTTGTAATTTGTCATTGTCTGTCCCTTTTTTTAATAATAGGTTGACCAAGGTTTGATTACTGATTCAAGAGTACAAGAGATCAGTTATGGGCCCTCAAAGATTGTACATGTCTATCCAGGATACATTGTGAATGGATACCGATTTCACACGAGAGATTATGGACGGAATAAATCTACGATGAATAGCGGTGTATGTGTGAAGGGAAGTGCCTACAATGAAAATGAAATAGACTATTATGGTATTCTCGAAGAAGTCATTAAACTGCAATTTTTGGGACAAGACAACAATGTATTTCTCTTCAAGTGTCATTGGTTTGATCCGACCTCTATTCGTAATGACACAACATATGGGATTGTCGATGTCAAGCATAAGTCCAAGCTGAGTACGTATGAGCCATTCATTCTGGCGGCACAAGCCCAATAAGTTTATTATTCAAATTATTCGTCCCTCAAATTGAGAGATTGGTGGGCTACATGTAGAGTGAAATCAAGGCTATTCCCTGAGTATGAGCTTGTTCCGGATGATGATGAGCTTGAAGGTGTTAATGACAATTTTTTCCAATCAGATCGGAGTGATGCACGAGAGTTGGCGGCTTCTACGCAGTTCAGTGTTGATGATATAAATGAAACAATTTACTTATATAAGGATAATGAACAGGAAGAAGTTGACCCAAATGCCCTTGAGCGGGAGGTGGAGTTTGATGAGGAGGAAGAGTCCCGGCATGATGAGGACGAATTCGAGGAGGATGACGAAGATGACGTTGAATTAAACATATCTTCAGCATCTGATGATGAATATAGATAATGTACCCTACATTTTGTAAGAACTTCGTGTTGTTGCTAATTATATGTTATTCAATAGCTACTTCAAATTTAGGTGCTGATGACATGTTATATCTTTATTTATCTCAATAGAGATATGGTACGTGGAGGACGGAGTCAGACGGTTTCCACCTCCGTAGGCCGAGGGTCCGTGCCCCATCCACGACAAGTATATGTATATGTAAACATAAAACTTTTTATATTATTGTTCATATTAAATTCATATTTTCTAACGTACATACAATTTTGCAGGGACTGCCTCCCCGTCCACGCCAGTCGTCCCGGCGACAGGTATATGCATATGTACACACAAAACCTTATATATTATTGTTCATATTAAATTCACGAGATCTAACATACATAGAATTTTGCAGGGACTGCCTCCCCGTCCACGCCGGTCATCCTGGCGACAGGTATATGTATATGTAAACACAAAACTCTATATATTATTGTCCGATTTAAATTCATATTTTCTAATGTGTATATAATTTTGCAGGGACCACCTCCCCGTCGACCACGTAAGTAGCGCCACCTTTCTCTTCTTCCTCACCACCAGGTACATGTATGTTTCCATAGATTAGTACATTTCTTATCTTCCAATTTATACAACAATAGTGTACTTAATTGTTTTCAACAGAGGTGGAGAGCCAGCATCCAGTAGCGGATGAGGAGGGGCCTCAGCTACCTAAACGGCAGCCATGTTGGATTTTAGGGTAAACTTGATCACTTCAAACTTACTGTATTTGTTATTTATGTTATACAGTTCATGTACAAAATTAATGTGCAATTGCAGGGGGAAGATAGATCCCGGTTCTGCTTCCTGCTATATTACGACGCTGGTCCACGCACGTATTCCAGGACCAGTGGATACATGGAGAGAGTTCCCGGTGCCCGTCTGGGATTTATTATTTGACATGTTCACAGTATTATTAATTTTTACTAATTTAAAGTCATTTATTAAATTACTATCTCTGTTAGTGCAGAAAGTTGAGTAATTTTATTTCTTTACAGCGGAGGTACGCGTTCACGAGACCCGAGGATCTCCCTCGAGCTCGAGCCGTCTGGGAGTCTACTGCCCAGACTAATTTAAGAAAGTTGATGTGGGAGTCCCGAGACAAGGCAATGAAGACCACAGGCAACCGGGATCCTATGGCTTGGCTGGATTACGACCTTGTTTGGCTGAGGAGGGACTATTGGGAGTCCCTTTGTGAGCGTTGGGCTACTGGACCATGGCAGGAGCAGTCACAGACGACAAAATGCAACCGATCAACTCATCCGGAGAAGAATGTGCATACTAGTGGGTCCATATCTTATGCGACCCACAGCCAAAAATTGGTAAGCATATTACTGTTCAATTGTTTAATACATTGATTATTATTGTGAAACTAACTAATTTTGTTGAATTGTAAGTGTGATACCCCAAAATTTTCTTTCTTTTATATGATGCATATGTCTTAACTTGTCGCGTGAGTAGCGTGTGTATTCAATTGTGCATATTATCATTTCTATGCTTTCTCATTAGTTCATGAATGTATATACCGGATAGTTAGGTAAGAATAGGCAATTAGTTAAATTTATGTATAAGGTGTATAACAAAAATCTGAGGCATAAAATAGTTAAGTAATATTGTGCATGTGATAAGTAAATAATGATATAGGGCATGTAGGATCATGAGAGCTATTTCTGTACAAGTATAAATATAAACATGAGTGTGCATGCATTATCTAGATATCAATGTAAGCATTATTTAATTATTAATGTATCTATGGCATTTAGTTATTTTAAACATGTTGTAAGTAACCATGGTGTATATAGGTATACATATATATATATGCCAATCTTGTTTAAATGATACTTAATTACTTTAAGCATGTTAAATTACTTATGATGTGTAAGCTGCTTGAATGATAATGTATATGTAGAATTTGAATAATGATGAACGCATTTCGTTATAAATACATGCGATGTATGTAGTCATGTAATGTTAATGTATATGTGCTTATGTGCATGTTATTGATGTATATTATCCTTAATTATGATTAGTATAAGTTATATTTAAATAAAAATTTTGGAATGAGTGTATTTCATGTGGTAAGGGTATATGTGATTATTTTTATATATATTAATTATTCTAGTGTTTTTACGCATTTATTTCGGAATTTATCAGGGTCTTGATTGCACTGGGTAGTTGGCGGCTAAGGCATGGACGCCAGAGTGGTTGGCGTCCACATCCCTGGACGCCAACCCCAGGTAGGCGACCACCCCCTGGACGCCAACCTCAAGTTGGCGGCCAGACCCTTGACGTCAACTATGCAGTTGACTACAACCGATGTTGACGTCAATATCCTCCTGTGTAACGGTTCGAGATTTGTTAATGCTCGCTTTATGGCCGGTTCCAGTTTAGGAAACCCTTCCTAAACCATGGGTAACCTACCCCAGTGCGTACCCAACCTATCCAACTTTATAAAAACCCATTTTCTGGTCGCACAAAGCCCTTTTTGTCATTGTGAAACCCTAGTTTTCCCTGTGAGAAAAGCTGAACTTCCCAAGCTCTGATCCGGCGACTGGAGGATTTTCTGGGAGATCTACGATGACTGGAGCATAGTCTAACTATCAAGGATGCATCTCCAACCCCGAGGAACAATCTACATTGACGGGAGAACAAGATTCATGGAGTTTCTGAGCACCCTCTTGCTCTGGCCGAGGAGGGCTTCAACGAAAAAGATTTGATCTTCTATGATTTTATTAGAGGCAAGTAACCTATGTACATCTTTCCTATACATGTCCCCTAGGTCCTATGATTTTTACGGATTTTTCCTCGTGTCCTGGACCCTCAAACTTCTCCGTACATGTGAATGTGTTTGTGCATATTGATGTTTGGAAGTTGACGGCAACATCCATTGCCATTAAGTTCCTCAGTTGACGGCAAGAGATGTCGCAGTTAACCCAGATGGCGGCCAGGACCATGCAGTTAAGTTCGTTAGTGTTCTGAAAAATGCCGTTTAATATATTTCAATAATTTTTGGGTATGTTTTCCTGCTGAAATTTTTATGAGGGGTCAAGGGAGATTAGTAGGTCATATGATGAGGTTTTTGTGAATTTTCATGATTTATGTTATTTATTAAAATTCTGGAGTTCGAATTATGACCATAAGATGAGCATGTTTAATCTGTATAATTAGGACGGTTGTGAGTTCGAGCATGGTGAATTTTTTGTAATGATATGATTATAGTATAAACACATTGACACTGTCAAATTGGACAGTTTTATTGGAAATCTCTGTTTTAAGAAATTTGTGAGAAATGCACCTGTAGATTGGATTAATTGTTATAATTACATTTTCTATTCATAAAAATACGAAAAATTGAGCATGTATTTTGTTTACTGTCTTTAACTTATGATAAAATTTTCGTGAAGTTCTAATGACAGTAGGTATTTTCATGGTTTTAAATGTGAAAATAACCATGTTGTGCATGTTAGAGTAATATAGTATAAATGGAAGTTAGCAGCATGTTAATGCCTTATCTATAGTGATTTATCACTATTAATCAGCAATGTGAATTTCTGTAAATGGGAATGTGAGTATTAAGCGAAGTGAACGTAGAATTTGAATGAAAGTTGTGTATAAGCATGAGTAATAATGTGATGAGAATGAGAATGTGGTTAAGGTAAAATGTGTGCCAAGAGTGACACTGCTACCATAGGGGTCTGAGAGCTGTACCATAGAAAAGTCCCTATGGAAGGCTCAACGTTATGAGATAAATCCTAATTAAGGGCATTAGGATAAAATTCTGGAGGTGGACAAGTATCGCTGGTTAGGGTGGAGAGGGCTTCTCCCGGTTCTGCGCAGTTACCTATATTTGTCACTGCATTGCCTAGGTGATAAATATGTGAAAGTGAGTGCTAAGTGCTAAGTGATAAGCGCTAAGTGCTAAAGTGATTGTTTTCCTCTAATTGGTAGTTAGGACTATGTGTCACGACAACTTAAGAGGTTAAATGTGAACATAGTGTAAAGTGATAAATGTGAATGCAAGAGTAAGTGCAATGGAAGGAGTGAAAATTAATATGTAAGGAAGAGTAAAAGATAGCAAAAGTACAAGTGTAGGTGAAAACCAATGTATCATTACATGTTTATTTATATATGTCATTCATGTGTTACTATCATATTTATAATATCATGTTTTGTGCCATGTTAAATGTTATGTAATATAGTTTAATAATCTCCATATGGCGGTATGTATGAATATGTGCATGTAAACATGTAAAGAAATGCAATGTAGAAGAACGAGTAGATAAATTTGACAATGAATAAGATAGCGTGAGAATAAGTGTAAATCCATGTAATTATGTTTAATTCATGTCAAAACAGCAAGGTAAATGAGATTTTGTTTTTGATAAACACACGAAATAATGTCTAAGTTCCATGATAGAATTGCTACTCATTTAGTATGTAGTTTCATGCTTAATTTGTAGATGCTTGCCATCCGATTTGAATGTGTATTAAATCTTCATTCCATGTTTAATAAAAGTGATATCATGGTGAGTTATTCATATTAAAAACAGCAAATGAAATGTGTAAATAAATGAGAAAAGTGCATGTGCAAAATAAATAGAGATCATGTTAGGTTGTTATCTACATTATGTATAATTGCATGTTCTAATTGGTAGAGCTGTTACACAATAAGGAAAAATGTTTAGACTAATATATCATGTTACATGATAGGTGTTTAAGAGTACATATGTTCATGTCATGTATGTATTAATTGGATAATGCTTAACTACGATAGAAAGATTAGCATCATATTATGAAGTTCACTAGAAACCATGTGTAAGTGTCATGAGTGTATGATAAATCTTACCTTAAAACAACATGTTTGTTATATGATAAAGTGATATGAATGCATGTGAAATTGACTAAATACTATGGTAAAAGTATTCGTCATCTTGTACATAACCTTGTGTTCAAATTTGATTAAATTGTGCAATGAGATGAAAAAGAGTTGAACTATGTATCATAGAATATATCATGTGTAGAGAACTTATGTAGATGTATGTTATTTTATAATTTAATATGAGCATGTGTTAATTTGGAATGTGTTTGGGAGACCTATGTGTTGTTAATCATTAAAGTTTGTACTATATGAATTATTGTAATTAGTATGATGGCATGTGTCTCATTATGGTTGGTAGTATAATGTGTATGTGATATGTATAAGTTTGATATTTAGATTACTTGCTGAGTCTTGTAAGACTCATACTTGCTTCGGCGTACAGGTGTGACAGGTTATCCAGTAGCTGAGGAGAGAACAGTGAAGATTTATACCACATACAAGAAATAGCACTTGAGGAGATTTTTATTCTTGGTAGCTGCTTTAGTTTATAGTTTGAATGATGTAATTCATATGGACAATGTATGGTCAATGTAGTTCTTTTCAAGTTGTAATAATGTGGACTCTAATACTTTCTTTTACTACATAGGCTGTGGAATGTGAGGTGATGATGGAATGAAGTAATATATTTCTTTTAATTCCACTGTACTCTTTTATTATTCATGGACATATCAACCTTATCGCTTAGTGTTGGGTTACTATCCCATTGTGACGATGCTCTTTGTACCAATGGGGATTGGTATAATCGTACCGGTATAAAGGGGGTCGTTACAGAGATTCGTATCAGAGCATCAAGGTTGAGACTGTACATGAATAAACCATCGTCTCACTATATTGCAAAGTCTTTATAGGAATTTGTCCATATGTGTAGAAAGTAATAATAATGAATGAATGATAGTAAGAAAGGTAGATAGGATTTAATAAGTTAGACTGTAACTAGATTGAATTGTTTTGCAGACAATGGTGAGTCAAGGAAAGCGTGAGCCTAGGGATAGGGAGCATGAAGAGAAAAGCAAGGTGAGAAACTTCATAATGAGACTTAGACCAGCAGTGAGAGCTAGAATTTTGGAATGCGATCCCCGCACTCTGGACGAGCTTCTTAGTACGGCAAGGTTTGCAGCCTCTACAGCTAGAGGGAAACCCATGTGTATGCACTGCAATAAACCCCATGGCGGGAATCAGTGTTGGGCAAAGGAAGGAAGGTGCCTCAAATGCGGCAGCAAGGACCATCAGATTAAAGAATGTCCGAGGTTGAAGAAGTTTGATCCCCGAGGTACTACAACATCGACATCAAAAGAGCCAGCAGTAGAATTTCAAGCACCAGCCAAAGAGAAGGAGGATTTCATTCTTTTTCCGGAGATGGCACTGATGACATCACCAGAGGTACTCGAATCGATCTTCGAGGACGAAGATCTTTTTCAAGGGGGGGAGAATGTGATACCCTGAAATTTTCTTTCTTTTATATGATGCATATTTCTTAACTTGTCGCATGAGTAGCGTGTGTATTCAATTGTGCATATTATCATTTCTATGCTTTCTCATTAGTTCATGCATGTATATACAGGATAGTTAGGTAAGGTAGGCAATTAGTTAAATTTATGTATAAGGTGTATACCAAACATCTGAGGCATAAAATAGTTAAGTAATATTGTGCATGTGATAAGTAAATAATGATATCATGAGAGCTATTTCTGTACAAGTATAAATATAAACATGAGTGTGCATGCATTATCTAGCTATCAATGTAGGCATTATTTAATTATTAATGTATCTATGGCATTTAGTTATTTTAAACATGTTGTAAGTAACCATGGTGTATATAGGTGTACATATATATATGCTAATCTTGTTTAAATGATACTTAATTACTTTAAGAATGTTAAATTATTTATGATGTGTAAGGTGCTTGAATGATAATGTATATGTAGAATTTGAATAATGATGAACGCATTTCATTTTAAATACATGCGATGTATGTAGTCATGTAATGTTAATGTATATGTGCTTATGTGCATGTTATTGATGTATATTATCCTTAATTATGATTAGTATAAGTTATATTTAAATAAAAATTTTGGAATGAGTGTACTTCATGTGGTAAGGGTATATGTGATTATTTATATATATATATATTAATTATTCTAGTGTTTTTACGCATTTATTTTGGAGTTTATCAGGGTCTTGATTGCACTCGGGAGTTGGCGGCCAAGGCCTAGACGCCAGAGTGGTTGGCGTCCACATCCCTAGATGCCAACCCCAGGTAGGCGACCACCCCCTGGACGCCAACCTCAAGTTGGCAGCCAGACCCTTGACGTCAACTGTGTAGCTGACTACAACCGATGTTGACGTCAATATCCTCCTGCGTAACAGTTCCAGATTTATTAATGCTCACTTTATGGCCGGTTCCAGTTTAGGAAACCCTTCCTAAATCTTGGGTAACCTACCCCAGTGCGTACCCAACCTATCCAACTTTATAAAAACCCATTTTCTGGCCGCACAAAGCCCTTTTGGTCATTGTGAAACCCTAGTTTTCCCTGTGAGGAAAGCTGAACTTCCCAAGCTCTGATCCAGCGACTGGAGGATTTTCTGGGAGATCTACGACGACTGGAGCATAGTCTAACTATCAAGGAGGCATCCCCAACCCCGAGGAACGATCTACATCGACAGGAGAACAAGATTCAAGGAGTTTCTGAGCACCCTCTTGCTCTGGCCGAGGAGGGCTTCAACGACAAAGATTTGATCTTCTAGGATTTTATTAGAGGCAAGTAACCTATGTACATCTTTCCTATACATGTCCCCTAGGTCCTATGATTTTTACGGATTTTTCCTCGCGTCCTGGACCCTCAAACTTCCCTGTACATGTGAATGTGTCTGTGCATATTACTGTCTAGAAGTTGACGGCAACATCCCTTGCTGTTAAGTTCATCAGTTGATGACAAGAGATGTCGCAGTTAACCCAGTTGGTGGCCAGGACCATGCAGTTAAGTTCGTTAGTGTTCTGAAAAATGCCGTTTAATATATTTAAATGATCTCTGGGCATGTTTTGTTGCTGAAATTGTTATGAGGGGTCAAGGGTGATTAGTAGGTCATATGATGAGGTTTTCGTAAATTTTCATGATTTATGTTATTTATTAAAATTCTGGAGTTCGAATTATGACCATAAGATGAGCATGTTTAATTAGTATAATTAGGACGGTTGTGAGTTTGAGCATGGTGAATTTTTTGTAATGATATGATTATAGTATAAAGACATTGACACTGTCAAATTAGACTATTTTATTGGAAATCTCTGTTTTAAGAAATTTGTGAGAAATGCACCTGCAGTTTGGATTAATTGTTATAATTACATTTTCTGTTCATAAAAATCCGAAAAATTGAGCATGTGTTTTGTTTACTGTCTTTAACTTATGATGAAATTTTCGTGAAGTTCTAATGACAGTAGGTATTTTCATGTTTTTAAATGTGAAAATAACCATGTTGTGCATGCTAGAGTAATATAGTATAAATGGAAAGTTAGCAGCATGTTAATGCCTTATCTTGAGTGATTTATCACTGTTAAACAGCAATGTGAATTTCTGTAAATGGAATGTGAGTATTAAGCGAAGTGAACGTAGAATTTGAATGAAAGTTGTGTATAAGCATGAGTAATAATGTGATGAGAATGAGAATGTGGTTAAGGTAAAATGTGTGCCAAGAGTGACACTGCTACCATAGGGGTCTGAGAGCTGTACCATAGAAAAGTCCCTATGGAAGGCTCAACGTTATGAGATAAATCCTAATTAAGGGCATTAGGATAAAATTCTGGAGGTGGACAAGTATCGCTAGTTAGGGTGGAGAGGGCTTCTCCCGGTTCTGCGCAGTTACCTATATTTGTCACTGCATTGCCTAGGTGATAAATATGTGAAAGTGAGTGCTAAGTGCTAAGTGATAAGCGCTAAGTGCTAAAGTGATTGTTTTCCTCTAATTGGTAGTTAGGACTATGTGTCACGACAACTTAAGAGGTTAAATGTGAACATAGTGTAAAGTGATAAATGTGAATGCAAGAGTAAGTGCAATGGAAGGAGTGAAAATTAATATGTAAGGAAGAGTAAAAGATAGCAAAAGTACAAGTGTAGGTGAAAACCAATGTATCATTACATGTTTATTTATATATGTCATTCATGTGTTACTATCATATTTATAATATCATGTTTTGTGCCATGTTAAATGTTATGTAATATAGTTTAATAATCTCCATATGGCGGTATGTATGAATATGTGCATGTAAACATGTAAAGAAATGCAATGTAGAAGAACGAGTAGGTAAATTTGACAATGAATAAGATAGCGTGAGAATAAGTGTAAATCCATGTAATTAAGTTTAATTCATGTCAAAACAGCAAGGTAAATGAGATTTTGTTTTTGATAAACACACGAAATAATGTCTAAGTTCCATGATAGAATTGCTACTCATTTAGTATGTAGTTTCAAGCTTAATTTGTAGATGCTTGCCATCCGATTTGAATGTGTATTAACTCTTCATTCCATGTTTAATAAAGGTTTTATCTATGTTATGTATAATTGCATGTTCTAATTGGTAGAGCTGTTACACAATAAGTTAAAATGTTTAGACTAATATATCATGTTACATGATAGGTGTTTAAGAGTACATATGTTCATGTCATGTATGTATTAATTGGATAATGCTTAACGATGATAGAAAGATTAGCATCATATTATGAAGTTCACTAGAAACCATGTGCAAGTGTCATGAGTGTATGATAAATCTTACCTTAAAACAACAAGTTAGTTACATAATAAAGTGATATGAATGCATGTGAAATTGACTAAATACTATGGTAAAAGTATTCGTCATCTTGTACATAACCTTGTGTTCAAATTTGATTAAATTGTGCAATGATATGATAAGGATTTGAACTATGTATCATAGAATATATCATGTGTAGAGAACTTATGTAGATGTATGTTATTTTATAATTTAATATGAGCATGTGGTAATTTGGAATGTGTTTGGGAGACCTATGTGTTGTTAATCATTAAAGTTTGTACTATATGAATTATTGTAATTAGTATGATAGCATGTGTCTCATTATGGTTGGTAGTATAATGTGTATGTGATATGTATAAGTTTGATGTTTAGATTACTTGCTGAGTCTTGTAAGACTCATACTTGCTTTGGCATACAGGTGTGACAGGTTATCCAGTAGCTGAGGAGAGAACAGTGAAGATTGATACCACATACAAGAAATAGCACTTGAGGAGATTTTTATTCTTGGTAGCTGCTTTAATTTATAGTTTGAATGATGTAATTCATATGGACAATGTATGGTCAATGTAGTTCTTTTCAAGTTGTAATAATGTGGACTCTAATACTTTCTTTTACTACATAGACTGTGGAATGTGTGGTGATGATGGAATGAAGTAATATATTTCTTTTAATTCCACTGTACTCTTTTATTATTCATGGACATATCAACCTTATCGCTTAGTGTTGGGTTACTATCCCACTGTGACGATGCTCTTTGTACCGATGGGGATTGGTATAATCGTATCGGTATAAAGGGGGTCGTTACAATAAGCATGACGAGCTCGAGCGTGCCCCTAATTTTCACGAGTTATTTGACCGGACTCATAAGCGGAAGGGGACGGATGACTATGTTAGCGAGAGTGCTCGCACGATTGCTATAAGTCAAGCTATAAATTTTGAATTCAATTAAGATAATAAAATAATTCATTTTCAATAATTTAGTTTTAATTTGTTCTGCAGGAGACCTATGATAGGACGATGGCTGATCGCTATGCACAGGGCACTCCCCAGCTAGACTTGGATCCGGAGGCTTGGGTCGATGCAGCAGGAGGGCCGAGGAAGGGTCTAGTGTACGGCTTTGGGGACAGCCTGGATACTGCTCTAGTGTTGTCCTCATATGCGAGTTCGGTCGCTCCTCCGGCATACGCGAGTTCATCTGCTGTGCTGCCTAGCAGTGGTGTAGAGGAGATTAGAACCCTCATCCGGGAAGAGCTACGGGAAGAGCTACGGATGCACTTTGGCGTTATGGTCGAGTAGTTGGTCTCAGCCATGCAGGGAGTACGCCCCTCACAGCCAACCCCTCAGATCAGTATTACTATTAATTTCATATAGTTTGAATGAAATGAAACCACTAAAGAATGTCAAAAGGGAAAAAAAGAAATCTAAATTAATTAACCTATAAAGAAGGTCTCTTTATACAATCAACTTATGGAAGGATAAAAAATCCACATGATCGCTTAAATTGCTATTCTAAAATAAACAGAAGTGTAAAGGGCGTTGAAATGACGGATCTAAAAAAAAACGCGTCTAAAGGATCAAAACACGCAACACGGGTGTCCAAAATCCTAAATAGGGATTTGATGGCATGTCGTTCGCTCCGACACGACCGGGGGGGGTTAAATTGACGTTTGCGAACTGACGGAATTCGATTTGGATTCCCGGATTGGGTTGGGCGTTGAAATGACGGATCTAAGAAAAACCCGTCTAAATGATCAAAACACGCAACCCGGGCATCCAAAATCCCATATAGGGATCTGATCGGTGTGCCATTCACTTCGACACGACCGGGTGAGTTAAATTGACATGTGCGAACTGACGGAATCCAATTTGGATTCCCGGATTGGGTTGGGCGTTGAAATGACGGATCTAAAAAAAACTCATCTAAATGATCAAAACACGCAGCCCGAGGGTCCAAAATCCCATATAGGAATCTGATCGGCGTGCCATTCACTCCGACATGACCGGGTGGGTTAAATTGACGTGTGCGAACTGACGGAATCCGATTTGGATTCCCGGATTGGGTTGGGCGTTGAATGATGGATTTAAAAAAACCCAAGTCTAAATGATCAAAACATGCAACCCGGGGGTCCAAAATCCCAAATATGGATCTGATCGGCGTGCCGTTTACTCCGACACAACCGAAGGGGTTAAATTGATGTGTGCGAACTGACGGAATCTGATTTAGATTCCCGGATTAGGTTGGGCGTTGAAATGACGGATCTAAAAAAAACCCAAGTCTATATGATCAAAACACGCAACCCGGGGGGTCCAAAATCCCATATAGGGATCTGATCGGCGTGTCGTTCACTCCGACACGACCGGGTGAGTTAAACTAACGTGTACGAACTGACGGAATTTGATTTGGATTCCCGGATTGGGTTGGGCGTTGAAATGACGGATCTAAAAAAAATCCAAGTCTAAATGATCAAAACATGCGACCCGGGGGTCCAAAATCCCAAACAGGAAACCGATCGACGTGCCGTTCGCTCCGACACGACCGGGTAGGTGAAATTGACGTGTGCGAACTGACGGAATCTGATTTGGATTCCCGGATTGGGTTGGGCGTTCAAATGACAGATCTAAAAAAACCCAAGTCTAAAGGATCCAAAATATTTTTTTATTAAACTTGAGGCATAATCACATGTTTTAAATTTAAATTTTTGAAAATAATGTTTGTATATTAATTTTTATTAATCTTTCTTATACTGATTTTTTAATATATGATCCTCTGGCACCTGACGATCAGGAGACGGGGACAATGGACGATCCAGTAGACTTGCCTTAATTTTTAGCATTTATGATTGTGTATGATTTTGTATTAGTTATGTTTTATGATTTTATGTTTCATTGTGAGTAGCTTCTAATGTGGAATGCATGAATATTTTAGCAGGTTTTATAATTTATTATTGTTAATTTCTGCAATTTTTTTTAAAAAATATTACATATTTCCGACGGTTTTTCCGACGGATGGTGTCCGTTGGAAATTTGCAGTTGGCCGACGGAACATATCCATCGGTATTCCTGTCAGAAGTTCCGACGGAATAATTTCCGACGGAGTTTTTCGGTCGTCCATTTCCGATGGATATTTCGACCTATTTTCTGACGGATTTCGGTCGGATTTCACTGACCAATTTTCCGACAAAGACTTCCGACTAATTTCCGTCGGAAGTTACCGACTACTTTTCCGATGGAATATTCGGTCGGAACTTCCGACAGAATACCGACGGATTAGGTAACCGTCGGTAATTTTTGACCAAAATTTTATGACGGACGTCTTCTGACGACTGTTCGATGGAAAGTTGTCCGAGACACTATTGTTGACGGATTGCCGTCAGATTTCCGACGGCGCGTGTCCGTCGAAAATGTCGCTTTTTCTTGTAGTGAAGGTTGGAAAACAAGTACATGTGTGGACATGAACTTTTAGCAAAGGTAGGAGACAACGATTGAGAAACGAAAAGAAAATCCTACAAAATATGGAGCAAGTAGGAACATAAGTTGTGCAAGTGAAAAGCATAACCATAAAACAAGGAATGGAAGAAGAATCGTAGGGAAATCTACTTAACTTGAAAGGGAAATGAAGATTCTTCTTAGTAATCACATGGTTCCAAAGGAGTTAAGGAAATTAAACAAAAGTTTGAACTTGCAACCACGTATACAAACTAAACCAAAGTTGGTTAACAAGCTTAAAGGCAACTTGAACAAGGCTATGATCTTTCTAACAAGAACAGAGGGTAAAGGTTTGAAAAGAGAATAGCAACCTACTTGACTTGAAGAGAATAAAGGTTCTCCTTCTTCTTGACGTAAAGATCAACACCGCAATGAGGTGAGGAGATAAGAAAATTGCTGAAGCAGGGAGTTCGGCAGTTGCTTGTTGAAGATGTGGCGATTACACCAGGTAAAATAGTAACAGCAACAGCTACAATGGCTCCCGCAGCAACCTTCCCACACACAAGGTGCAAGCACAACAACGGTAGCCACAACACACCAACCAGTCGCCCACACAAGGGTGTAATCTCACTATAGTAGAAGCTTCTTCTCTAGGCAAAGCAGCAACAGTGGAAGAGAAAACACTTCCACGAAGGTGAGGGGAAACTTTTATAAGCTCCCAGCCTTCACACATGCTTGGCACGTCGGCCATGCATGTGTCAAGGTATAAATCCCCCTTAAACCACCCATGGCCACCTGCCCCATGCTACCTCTAAGGGTGACACATATGATAAATCGTGGTGGTCATCTACCCCATGAAAAGTGGGTTACGTGGCCCCTAATGCGTGGGTAAGAAATAACCCAAAAATGATTACCGTAAATGGTTGATAATTCAACTAGCCAAATTGTCCTTAGCTTTTTATAACAAAGTGATGTCCATTCATGTTGAAATTTCAACCATAGACTAATAGGAAGATTTTACAAATTATTGTGATTTTAGATTAATTTTTAAAATTTATTTTCCACTGGGTGAAAAATCGCTCGGAAAATAGTTGCGTCGGCTTAATCTTAAAATCCGCGCATCGACAATTTTGGATATTTATATTTCTGATATCACCACATTTTTCTAAAAATTATGGTGTTCTTGGATTTCATTTTTGTTACAGAATTTCGGTGTCATCATATCAGAGCGCGCACCCCTGAATATATTACTGGAATAACATTTACTGATTTAAATAAATCATAAATTAGAGTTAATTACATCTCATGATAGTAGTTATGTTTAACAATCTAATTATTCACAATTTTCTAGTAAATAGAATTTTCGGGGTGTTACAGTAATTGCATGTAAGTGTGTAATTACACATGTACATAATATGTAACTACAAATGTAATTATGTAACTACATACTCTATAACTATACATGTAATTATAGAGTTACATAGTATGTAACTCAGGGACTCTGTAATTACGTAAGTCCTTGGTAAATAGGTAATTACAGTACAGAAGGGCTTACTTGCGTAAGTTTGTAATTACATATGCAACTCTGTAACTAGGTAAGCCCTTCTGAAACTATGTAAGTCCCTTCTTCTATAATTATGTAACTCAAAGACCTAAAAAAAAATCCCCCATAATTAGGGACTGATTGGTAATTCTTCCAGTAAGTAAGTAAATATTTATTTCTGTAAATTATTAAGTATTTACAATGTTACATGTGTAACTGCATAAGTATATAATTACATACATACATAGTTACATGATTTACATACTTACGCAGTTACACATGTAACTGTGTAAGTACGTACTTTGTAGCATCCCAAAAATTTTACTTACATAAAAAATTGAAATAAATGAAAATAAATAATTTCTATAATATCAGAGTATTTAAAACATATATATCATTATCGTATGTGCTAAAACACATCGGAACATTCTGTAAAAATTATAAATCAACTCCACACATTATTCCTAAATGTTCCACAGAGAAATTTGTGCCAAGAAAAATTGGATTAGCCAAGTTTAAAGTGTTTTGCGACTTATTATCGTAATTCATGAATAAGTCAAAAAATCGTTATCACACGTACTCGGATGAGTCAGAAAATTAAATAAAAATCCTATACGGACATCAAATAATATCTTCTAATGACCCATCAAGGAATTTGGGTCAGTAAAAATCATTTGGGCTTGGTTTAAGAGTTATTGTGACGGATTATCCAAATTGGAAACAAGTCGAAAACTGTTAACACGGAAATATGATGCAATCAAAAATTAAATAAAAGTGTTGGAGAGACATCCAACATTATATATTAATGACCCAATATCATAATTGGGCCAATGGACATCATTTGGCCCAAAAATCAAATAAAGCTAAAAAAATGCATGGAAATTCGTAACTCTAAATAGGCTGAAATTAGAAAGAGACAATTTGAGTTGAATTGGGATAAAAACATGCATTCTTGGCAACCCAAATTTGTGTTTAACTATGGTGGGAGGTTTCCTAAAGCCTCACACACTCTAATAGAGGAAGAAATCCTCAAATTAGGAAACTAACAAGCCAAAACTGCAACTCTTCTTTCCTAGTCACAATAGGACTCCCAAACACTATGGTAGCTTAAATACTCTCCACCAAACCCTTGGGGACGAGTTTACATCTTGTTGAGGTCATGTGGGGGAGTTCTTGGCGGCTGGGGGAGCAGGAGATCGCCCACACCAAGTTGTTCTTCTTCCCCGTTGCGTCTGCTGCGACCTGCACAGATAGTCATCTTGAAGTCAACCAAAGGTAGGTCAAACCCTAACCAAACCTTGCAAGGCATATACCCCTGGAAAGAGGGTCGAGTCTAGTTCCTAACCCCCTGATTTCACTATTTTTCACTCAGTAGATCGGGTGCAGTAAGCGTTCTCCTCCAAGTGGTCTGAACACAGGTTTTCTGGAATAATGGGACTTCTTCAACCTAGAAGGTAAGTTTTCTCGGGCCAAACCTTAACAAATCCTATTCCAATGTGTAGATCATCAAGTTAACTTTCGTTTTCCACTGATTTCATTGAATTCCAATGAGTACATCTTGGGTTATAGGCGTTTTGCCAAAGTCGCGCATGTCTGAGACGTTTTATGTTCGTGTTGATTTATCACACATCTCGGGTCGTTTAAAATTATTTAAAAATCATAGTTTGCATCTATTCCATGTTTCCTACAACTTTCATGTTGAGACTTTTGTCCGAAAAGCTCTAGTTTAGAAGATATAAGCGTTGCATGAATCGCACCCCTGTTTCCTGCATGTTTCCTGCATGTCATGGTTCTAATCAACTCATGATGTCTGTTTAATGGCTTAAAAGTGATTAACCCATTTAAAAACTATAATTACATGAACAGTATTCTAATTATTCTCTTAATGATGTGATCATTCATGAAACTTGTGATTCGCTCTTGTTACTGTTCTAGCTTGATTAAAATGATAATTATTATCTTAAAATCTTGCAAACCTATATGTAGTTAATTGCATTGTTCATTGCATGCCATCATGTTAAGTGCTTTCCGCGAGTTTGAGACCGATGGATTGTGAATTGAGACGCGTACATCACTACACACTTGCACATCTAGGCAGCCCTTTCTTGCGGATTTGAAAACTCTCTACCGGTCATTCCGAATCGGTAGACTAGTGACCTTTTCTCCAAGGCCTCTGTAAATCTCCTCTAACCATGGATTCCCACATGGCCGATGAGTTGGTTGTACCATTGAAGTTCCTTGGAGATAGCGTAGACTTCCTTTCTCTTCTTGTTCTCGCGAGTGTGATTTACAATCTAGACTAAAGCCATTAATGTAAAGATTGAACTAAATTATAAATCATATCGTTATGCTGCCGAATTTATCTCTTGACAATTGTTATCATGAAATCATGTTCAATTACTTATTACTAGTTCTCATCATCATCATGAACATGACATTACATATGCTTTCCTCTTGAAACTCTCATTGGCCATTATTAATGACTGTGGGTATCTACATTTAAAATTTAAGTGAGATGCTGACCGGGCACAACGAGTGTCCAAGGGCTCCAGTCTAGCCCCAGTGATAGAGAGTCATAAATATACTGTTAACCATGGGGTATAATGATTACTGGCATTGCATCTGCACTGGGAGTCGTGCATGTCATGTTGAATGATAGATACAATAATCACATACACGTGTCCTGGTGTACATTCTTGATGGATCTTTTCTTGGTGTACACTAGTGTCTATGTGCCTGATTAGTGTTACATGATCGTGCTCGTGCGTGCTTGCTTGCTTGCGTGATATGGCCATCCTGCATTTATTGCAAATAGTGATATCTTGCATTCTTGACATCAAGTGAAATCTTGCGTGCTTGTACAAAGTGATCTGTTGCTAGTTCTATCTTGTTATCTTGTTCTAGATCTTGTTCTATCATGATCACTCTCTCTAGCTTGTTTCGTGTATCATGTTTTAACGAGTTTTATTCGTACTTGCATATCATTCATCGTACTTACCTAGTTCAAAATTGCTCATCACTTATATTATTGCCCGCACATTGAGATATAAATTCTACTGGGCTAGTTTGCTCATCCCCTACTTTTACCCAATCTAGCTAATTATAAAGATCAAGAGGAAGAGCAAGTCGGGGATGGGAATGCGTCCGAGTGATGAGCATCCCAACTATGAGTCTACTTATAGTAGTTTGTTTTGGGTGATAGATTCATGTAGTAGGAAGTGAGGAATAAAATGTACTTTTCCTTTTTATTGAGTCTTAGTCCTGTATTAGTTTCTATTTGTAATATAATGAGTTGAGATTTGAATACAAGATTAGTTGAGTTCAATATTTGGGCCCTATGATGATGTATGTTGTTATACATTTAGCGCGTGCTAGCTAGAGACTTATTTGCCGACTGTTCACGTCTCGGGATATCGACTGAATTATATTCCGCATCATTAATATCCACTGCATAATTCTCGGGACCAGTAGGAATACCAAATAGGATATATGTCTCAGGAATAAGAGATACCTATGGAACCTAGGTCATGGAATTAAATATAGTACATAGTGAGAATGGGTAGAGACTGGGAATATGATACAATGAACAAAATACTCCTACCCATTGACTCTGATAATGTATCTAGAGACATTAATTGGTTTCCATCCTTTCCTCTGGAACCCTCATAACTCTTACACCCAACTGCAATGGCTCGCAATTAGTGGCGAGCTATGCAAGAAACCGTGGCTGGATTGACTCAGGCTTTACAAAATGTGGTTCAGGCTGGAAATCAGGTTGCAGCTGCTAGGAACGGAGCCGATGATCTGCACTGGAATTTTAGGAGTTTAAACCCTCCTCGCTTCTTTGGATCCCCTGATCCAGACGAAGCGGAGAATTGGCAGGATGAAATAGAAAGGATTTTCCAAGTGATGCAATTCACTAATAGGGAGAAGGTGGTACTAGCCACTTTCCAATTCACTAAGGATGCCCGAGCATGGTGGAAGGCCACATCGGCCCACTTGCCTAATGTTGGCGAACTGGAGTGTGTAGGATTTCTAGAGATCTTCCGTGGAAAATACTTCTCTGAAAGAGTTAAGGAAAAGAAGGCGATGGAATTTGCCGCACTAAAACAGAAAGGGATGTCCGTGGCTGAGTATGATACTCAATTCGCATGTCTGGCTGTGTATGCCCCACATCTGGTGGGAACGGAAAGATTAAAGGCTAACCGTTTCATGGATGGGCTCAGGCCCATGTTCATTGAAAAGCTCGGACCACACAACATCCAAACCTACACTGAGATGGTCCAAAGAGCTCAACTAGTAGAGGACACTATGGCTAAGGTGGAAGGCATAAAGGGGAAAGACATCTCAAAGCCGACCTCCATAAAAAGAGGATCAGTCGATACAACTGGAACTTTCCACAACAACAACAATAACAACCACTACAACAACAACAAAAGGCCAACCACTGGGAAGGGTTATGGCATGGAGAAAAAGATCAAAGTAGAAGAAACAATGATGGCGGAATATTGTAACTTTTGCAACAAGCCTGGGCACCAAGCGGACAAGTGCTGGAAGAAGTCCGAGGCTTGCCTGCGATGTGGGAGTCATGAACATCGTATACCGAACTGTCCTATTCTAAAGACCAAGTTGGAAGGAACCAAGGAGTGGTAAAGCGTCAAGGACGTGTGAAAGCAATAACGCAAGCGGAGCTCCCGAAGGGGGTATGATTGTTAAACCCCTAGACTGATCTTATGATGTTTTTCTTATTAGTACATATCTAAGTGAGGTAGGTCATTAAGGAGAAATTAGAAAGGGATTATCTAGTAGTTATACCATAGTTCATCTGGTAGATTAAGATGGAATATAACAACCATGGATGAAATAAGAGTAGAAGGAACCAAATGAATAGTACGGGTGGCCATAGGTGTAGATGTTGGACTAGCATCCACGATGAGGAATTAAATCCAAACGACCTCAAGGATCATAACTATCGAAAGCCAATTAATGATCTATGAATTTTGGGACCAAATTCTCTTAAGTGGGGGAGGGTGTAGCACCCCGAAAATTTTAATTACATAAAAAATTGAAATAAATAATTTCTATAATATCGGAGTATTTAAAACATACGTATCATTATCGTATGTGCTAAAACACATCGGAAAATTCCTAAAAAATTATAAATCAACCCCACACATTATTCCTAAATATTCCAAAAGAAATTTGTGCCAAAACAAATTGGATTAGCCAAGTTTAAAGTGTTTTAGGACTTATTATCGTAATTCATGAATAAGTCAAAAAATCGTTATCACACGTACTCGGATGAGTCAGAAAATTAAATAAAAATCATATACGGACTTAAAATAATATCTTCTAATGACCCACCAAAGAATTTGGGTCATTAAAAATCATTTGGGCTTGGTTTAAGAGTTATTGTGACGGATTATCCAAATTGGAAAACAAGTCGGAAAACCGTTAACACAGAAATACGACGCAATCAAAAATTAAATAAAAGTGTTGGAGAGACTTCCAACATATATATTAATCACCCAATATCATAATTGGGCCAATGGACATCATTTGGCCCAAAAATCAAATAAAGCTAAAAAATGCATGGAAATTCGTAACCCTAAATAGGCTGAAATTAGAAAGAGGCAATTTGAGTTGAATTGAGATAAAAACATGCATTCTTGGCAACCCAAATTCATGCTTAACTATGGTGGGAGGTTTCCTAAAGCCTCAAACACTCTAATAGAGGAAGAAATCCTCAAATTAGGAAACTAACAAGCCAAAACCGCAACTCTTCTTTCCTAGTCACAATAGGACTCCTAAACACCATGGTAGCTTAAATACTCTCCACCAAACCCTTGGGGACGAGTTTACATCTTGTTGCGGTCGTGTGGAGGGGTTCTTGGCGGCTAGGGGAGCAGGAGATCGCCCACACCAAGCCGTTCTTCTTCCCCGTTGCGTCTGCTGCGACCTACACAGATAGTCATCTTGAAGTCAACCAAAGGTAGGTCAAACCCTAACCAAACCTTGAAAGGCATATACCCCTGGAAAGAGGGTTGAGTCTAGTTCCTAACCCCACTAGTTTCACTATTTTTCACTCTGTAGATCGGGTGCAATAAGCGTTCTCCTCCAAGTGGTCTGAACTAGGTTTTCTTGAAAAATGAGACTTCTTCAACCCATAAGGTAGGTTTTCTTGGGCCAAACCTTAACAAATCCTACTCCAATGTGTATGGCATCATGTTAACATTCAGTTCCCACTGATTGCATCAAATTCCAATGAGTACATCTTGGGTTATAGGCGTTTTGCCAAAGTCACGCATGTCTGAGACTTTTTATGTTCGTGTTGATTTATTGCACATCTCGGGGTCATTTAAAATTATTTAAAAATCATAGTTTGTATCTATTCCATGTTCCCTACAACTTCCATGTTGAGACGTTTGTCCGAAAAGCTCTAGTTTAGAAGATATAAGCATTGCATGAATCACACCCCTGTTTCCTGCATGTTTCCTGCATGTCATGGTTCTAATCATCTCATGATGTCTGTTTAATGGCTTAAAAGTGATTAACCCATTTAAAAACTATAATTACATGAACAATATTCTAATTATTCTCTTAATGATGTGATCATTCATGAAACTTGTGATTCGCTCTTGTTACTGTTCCAGCGTGATTAAAATGATAATTATTATCTTAAAATCTTGCAAACCTATGTGTAGTTAAATGCATTGTTCATTGCATGCCATCATGTTAAGTGCTTTCCGCGAGTTTGAGACCGATGGATTGTGAATTGAGACACATACATCACTACACACTTGCACATCTAGGCAGCCCTTTCTTGGGGATTTTGAAACTCTCTCCCGGTCATTCCGAATCGGTAGACTAGTGACCTTTTCTCCAAGGCCTCCGTAAATCTCCTCTGACCATGGATTCCCACATGGCCGACGAGTTGGTTGTACCATTGAAGTTCCTTGTTGATAGCGTGCACTTCCTTTCTCTTCTTGTTCTCGCGAGTGTGATTTACAATCTAGACTAAAGCCATTAATGTAAAGATTGAACTAAATTATAAATAATACCGTTATGCTGCCGAATTTATCTCTTGACCATTGTTATCATGAAATCATGTTCAATTACTTATTAGTAGTTCTCATCATCATCATGAACATGACATTACATATGCTTACCTCTTGAAACTCTCATTGGCCATTATTAATGACTGTGGGTATCTACATTTAAAATTTAAGTGAGATGCTGACCGGGCACGGCGATTGTCCAAGGGCTCCAGTCTAGCCCCAATGACAGAGAGTTAAATATACTATTAACCATGGGGTATAATGATTACTGGCGTTGCATCTGCACTGGAGTCGTGCGTGTCGTGTTGAATGATAGATACAATAACCACATACACATGTCCTAGTGTACATTCTTGATGGATCTTTTCTTGGTGTACAATAATGTCTACGTGCGAGATTAGTGTTACATGATCGTGCTCGTGCGTGCTTGCTTGCTTGCGTGATATGGCCATCCTGCATTAATTGTAAATAGTGATATCTTGCGTTCTTGACATCAAGTGAAATCTTGCGTGCTTGTTCAAAGTGATCTGTTGCTAGTTCTATCTTGTTATCTTGTTCTAGATCTTGTTCTATCATGATCACTCTCTCTACCTTTTTTCATGTATCATGTTTTAACGAGTTTTATTCGTACTTGCATATCATTCATCGTACTTACCTAGTTCTAAATTTCTAATCACTTATATCATTGCCCACACATTGAGATATAAATCCTACTGGGCTAGTTTGCTCATCTCCTACTTTTACCCAATCTAGCTGACTATGAAGATCAAGAGGAAGAGCAAGTGGAGGATGGGAATGCGTCCGAGTGATGAGCGTGCCAACTAAGAGTCTACTTACAGTAGTTTGCTTTGAGTGATAGATTCATGTAGAAGGAAGTGAGGAATAAATATACTTTTCCTTTTTATTGAGTCTTAGTCCTGTATTAGTTTCTATTTGGAATACAATGAGTTGAGATTTTCTTTTTTTTTTTGTAATAAGGTCCTCAGGGTCTCAAACCAGGAGGGTGCACCCTCCCCCCGGGGGAAGAGTGTTCTCACTCCACTGGTGAGGGCGACCTGGGCCAAAAGTATATTAAATAGAACTCATACAAAAAAATTATGGGGCATACCCCATTAAACCAATATGACATGCATAAGGCGAGATTTATCAATCACCATTGGCCCCTTACAAAGATGAGGTAAATTACGAGCCTCCCTAAAGGTAACATTTCGCCTATCTTTCACCGCCACATTAGCAAGGGAATCAGCTAGCTGGTTAGTTTCCCGATACACATGAGACATCAGAGTATTATTCTGGATGAGAAGGGATTTAGCCTCCCTCCACCATCTATAGGATTGCCATGAGATCATCTTTTCTTCCCGGAAAAAATTAACCAGCGTTTGAGAGTCAGAATAAATGATGGATAGTCTGTAGCCCAAAGAGGCGGCCAGCCTCAAGCCAACACATAAAGCTTGAACTTCAGCAACAATACTGTTTCCAATACCATAGAAATGAGAGAAAGCCACATGAACGGTACCTTGAGAATCTCGAATACATCCCTCACCTCCACAGTCCCCCAGATTACCTTTGCAAGCTCCGTCAATGTTAAGGCAAAAATCATGTAGAGGGGGGATCCAACGAACCAACTTAAGTACTTTGGTTGAACACTGAGGGCCATATCCGAACCCCTGAAGAACTTGCATGTCATGGGTATTCAAATCAAACCTGAATCGGATGGAGGAGAGGGAATGAGCAATGCTAGCTTTGATGTTGTTAATAATAATGCCGGGTTGTTATGGAGAGATTCAAATCTTCTGAGGCATCTTTCCTTCCAAATATGCCAGAGCATTAGGATCAAAGTGTAAATAGAAACAACCCAATAGGAGACCGAGTGCTATAAGTCTGTAAAAAACTCCATAGATGACCAGTGATAGTAGTTTGGAGATTAACCCTTGGAGAAATAAGAGTGCTGAACCAACGCCAAAGGTTAGAAGCAATATCACCATGAATAAATAGGTGGTCCAGGTCTTCCACGGAAGGCTGTGCACAGCAGGAGCAATGGGACATAGTAGGAATTCCTATTTCAGAAATACGACCATCAACAGGATAGCACGGTTGAGAATTTTCCAAGAAAACAAAGAAGCTCTGCGATAGAAAGAATTGTGCCATATAGTAGTTAGATTCGGCCTGTGGACACCCTTCGGTCTGATCAAATTATACACAGATTTAGTAGTAAAAACATCGTTTCCAGAGGGCGTTCAAATACACCTGTCCTCCTCATGAGAAAGGGAAGTCCCATCCAAAATGGAATGAGGGATAACCGACCTGAGGGGATGGGAGGCATTGGATATCACCTCACATAAGGATATATTCCTAGTATATGGAGTCACCTGAATGATGTCACTGAGAGGAGTACCACCAATCCAGGTATCTTGAACAATTTTAATTTGCCTGCCATTGCCATGAACCCACCTAGTGTTTTCCCTGAGAACCTTAATAGCTTCCATATATACACCTTTGGGAATCCCCGGGATGCTAGTAGAGCTGTCAAGAGTGTATCGATTCCTAGCATAGGAGGCCCACAGAGAGGAACTTTGATTGATATTCCAAAGGTGTTTGACTACCAAAGCGATCTGCACAATCCAGAGACTACGAACCCCCAAACCACCTTCAGATATAGGTCTTTGAATAGACGCCCAAGAAATCCACTGACGCCGGTGAGCACCCTCAGATCCATCCTAGAAAAAATTAGCAGAAGCTCTTTCAATGTAAGAATTAATAGATTTATGTAAGGAAGAAGCAGCGGCCAGATAGACAGGAAGGGAGGAGATAACCGAGTTAATCAATGTGATTCTTCCAGCTTGAGACAATAATTTAGACTTCCAAGTGTTGAACTTGTTGTTAATCTTATCAATGAGTGAACTATAATCCATCACTCTTAGTCTACCTGACTTTAGTGGAAGACCAAGATAGATAAGGGAATCAGATTTTTTAGTGTAGCCCGTCACATGTTGAATCTTCTAAGCGACCTGATAAGGGGCCTTAGCCGCAATCAAGAAACAACTCTTGTTTGAATTAATGAACTGGCTAGATGATGAGGCATATTTGTTTAAAAAATCAATCAATCTTTTTACATTTCTAATGCTCCCATTAATAATGACCAGGGTATCATCCGCATATAGGAGATGGGAAGGAGGCGGGCAACCCCTAGGGCCAAAGTAAGGGAGAAGTTACCCAGAATCCACCATATTCTTGATGCCTCTACTTAAAGCTTCTTCCATAATAATAAACAGAGCAGGGGCGATTGGGTCTCCTTGGCGCAATCCCCTGGAAGATTTGAAGTAACCAGCCGGCGATCCATTACATAGAACAGAAAACCAATAGTTGGTGATCGTCATACCAACGTAAGAGATAAATCTGGAGGAGAAGCCAAAGCTCTTGAGGACTGCAAAGAGGAAGCTCCACTCAACGCTGTCATAAGCTTTTTAATGTCAAGTTTGAAAACAACATTTGGTTCCTTTGATTTTGCAACCAATATCTCGGACTAACTGACGAGCCATAGAAATATTATCCAGTATGGATCTCCCTTTAACAAAAACACCTTGCTCTTGGGAAATGATGATAGGGAGGATGGGATTGAGTCTGTCACATAAAATCCTGGAGACAATTTTGTAGGAGAAGTTACATAAGCTAACCGGCCTGTAGTCATTAAAGAGACCGGTAGGTCCTTCTTTGGGATTAAAGCAATATGGGTTGATGTAACACTTCTTGGGAAAGAGAAACCACTGAAGAAACCTTGAACAGCCTTAACAACGTCATTACCTATAATGTCCCAACAAGAAGTGTAGAAAGAGCCAGTAAACCCATCAGGTCCAGAAGTACTATTTCCATTCAGCGCCCAGACAGCCATTTTAACTTCATCAAAGTCCAGAGTTTTACACAGGACCTCATTCTGATCAGAGGTAATAAGTTGAGGGATGATAGTAAGAAGAGATTAATCAAACTTTGTATTAGCCGAACACCATGCAACTGTATCAACCTCATTCTTGGACGTTCTTGTTCTGATTCTGATGACTATCATTCTCCAGATCCACCAGATTAGAGTGAACAATAGAAGCACCATGCAACTGGACATCATCAGCTAAGCGATCAAAAACATTACTAACCGGAACTTCGACAATCGTTTGCTTAGGGTGGTTATCCTTCGAAATCCCTCCCTTGCATTGGACAACACGCCACTCTTGATCCTTTATTTTTTCTTTATCAGGCAAAGGAATAACTACGACCTTCTTAGGAGCATGTGGTTGATCAGTATCCCTGGTCTTCTTCTTGCAAACCTCCATGGAGTGACCCAACCTACGACAGAAATTGCACACCGGAGGCACCCTGTGGAAATTAACGGGCTGCCAGAAGCCTCTGTCACCCTGCCCTATCAATATCCGCTCAACCAACGGCTTGGCAATGTCAACATCAACACAGACAAGGGCTTCTGCAGTTTGAGTCCAGGCCAGAGTGGATTCATGTATCCGAAGAACTTCACCAAAGTTTCCAGCAATGCATCTTAGATAATCCTCATTGTTTAAGTTAACAGGCAGGTTCGGGAATTCCACCCAGATAGGGATAAGCATTGGATCAGTAGAAAAATCTAAATCAGAAGCCCAGCGGAAGAACCGAAAAAAATGACCTTTGATGTATAAGTTCTTCCGGACCAGCACTTTAAGGAAATCCTCTTCATCAAAAAAACGGAACAGAAGATGCCTAGGATTTAAAATACTGACAATACAGTCCCCTTTAAGAGCCAACCTCTCAGTTAAGCAACTCTTGATGTCCGGTATAGATGGCCTCCCGTATGAGCATTTAGCAACAACAGCAAGTTTAAGAGGTAGTTCTGATTTACGTACCTCTTCCTTAGTGAAATAAACCGTCGGGTACCCATCATCTGTAAAAGCTGGGGCTTTCAAGGAGATCGCGACCTTGGAGGGTCGCAAAGTAGCCTCCAGAGCACTCGCAAAGCTTAGACCCACGTGTCCTGAGGACAAGTCCGCTTCCATCGCCAACCAAAGAGACCTGCCGGCAACCCAGAGGCCGCCGACAGCCCTACAACGAAAAACCCAGGAACCCTCACCACCGAATCCTCAGAGCTTCTCTCTCCTCACGGTCATTAAACATCGATTATCAATCATGAGTTGAGATTTGAATACAAGATTAGTTGAGTTCAATATTTGGGCCCTATGATGATGTATGTTGTTATACATTTAACGCGTGCTAGCTAGAGGCTTATTTGCCGACTGTTCACGTCTCGGGATATCGACTTGAATTATATTCTGCATCATTAATATCCGCTGTGTAATTCTCGGGACGTGACATATTTATACAGTTACATACTTTTGGGATAACAGTTACACACTTTTGGGATAACGGGACAGGATAATGGGGGTTAACATCATGGACTTAAAAATATGTTCTGCATAAAGTAGGGACCGGAAGGCGCAAGAAAACCTGACAGGGACTTGAAAATAATATCAGGTCCCTGCCAAGGACCAACCGTTAATCTCCCTTAGTTGTATAACCTTTGGATATCTTTAAAAAAGGTATATTTGGATGTTTTATCAAGTTACTCATATATCATCATAACAGGGTTTCACACTAGACTCCTTCCTTTTCCATCGAGAAAAGTACTTGAAGCTAGTATTTTTTTGTCATTTCATTATTTCTCTCTCTCTCTCTCTCTCTAAATTTGCAATCACGAAGAAACATATCTTTTACCCTTTTTTGTCTTTATTCTTATCCTTCCACTCAAAATCTCCTCTGATATAAGTCCTATACTTATTTTTTTGCTTGAACGATCGTTTCATATCATTAAGTTGTAAATGACTGCAATTCTGCTACTTATACTCATTCATAGGTGAAAATTTATTATCGTAAGAAAGATCTTATAGGAAATATGAGATGGATTATTAGAAAACAATTTTACTAGCTAACAAATAGTAAAATTATTGTACGATATTGTTAAAGACCCACAACAAATAAATTTCTTTTTTTCAATCCATTTCAATTTTATTACAAAACGTTTCTTAAAATAAACATATTTCTCCAGATAAGTCGCCTGTTGGATGTATAAAAAGATAAAAGGGGCAAATATGAGATGGTTGTAACTCTTGGGGGATATTTGCATAACCAAATAAATGTGCTTACCTAGATCTTATCCAATAAGACAAAGGTAAAAGTAAAAATAAAATTTAGAATGTTCTACATAACATTATTTCGATCCATCTTATCTCTTTGACTTATCAAAAGGGTATCTTGAGGGGTATATATATACATACTAGGGGGAGCTATTTGAGGCACCCCTCCCCTCCCAACCGAGCCGGCAGAGAAAGAAAACGCAGACCTTCCGCAACAGAGCAACCAGGAGAAGCCCTTGTAACCTTCTTTCTTTTAGGCCCAACCAATTGAGACGAGAGAAACTTATCTCGTACGCCCTACAATAAAATTATGAGATGGACATAGCTGTCCACCCTCCTTATATTCGCAAACATAAAGAGATGAGTGTCACAGTGCATTGTTAGTTGCGGTATTTACTTCAAAAGATGGAGGGTAAGTGTTTCTCAAAAAATATTTGTCCCTAATTTCACTTCACTTCAATCTCACGTGAGGGGGAGTTGAGTTTTCTAAAAAAGTAAAAATAAAAAAATGCAAAATTCTACTGCACAAGGCCGGAAAGACTAGGCAGAGGTGATTTCTATCTTTACCCGCACGGGCCCACTCTCTGACGTGATGTGCCAGAAAGAAATCCACCGCCCTGCCACGGACTCGGCCCACCAAATGTAACGGGCCCAGGATCAACGGGAGGAATTGGTGGCGGTTAAGGGCGTTGGAAAACTGGTGTACTCCTTTTTCCACGTTAATTTGTTCTTAATTAGTAACAATATTAACATAATGATTATGCTTGTGACGTATGATCTTACAACCAATCAGACTACATTGGCGCCATAGCGTGACACGTGGTGGAACTAATAATATCAAATTAATGAGAAAAAAAAACTCAGAATAATTTTTTTTAATGTATATCATTCCGATTTTGTATGCATCGTTCTTACAAGTGGGCTACACATCTTCTTCCATCACATTTTTTTTTTTTGATAACGAAGAACTCCCGCCCCGTATAGTTTTGTGGGCTCAGGGATTGGTGTTCGTGAACTCCAAGGTCAGGACTTGGCAGCTCCTACTTTTCGTGTACCCGTATTGTCCTTACCCCATTTGACCGGAAAAACTCCGGATCTACACACCTCGAGGATTACATATAGATCAGGTCCCCCCCCCAAAAAAATAGAACTCAGGACTTCTTCCATCACATTTGCTGCGCTAGTCAGATCAAATACAACGATAATTCAACGGTCATTTCTGTGTGAAGCAGGACAAAATTAGAGGCTATCATATTCTTAAGCAAGAGCATTTTTGATAATTGGACAGCTTATTCATTTATAATTTGTCTCTATCTTCTCTTTTGACTCAACAATAAATTTTAGTTATTAGAGATGATAAGTTTTTATTAGGAATCAGAGGGTGAGATAAAGTCATCACCTTTTATCTAAATTTAACGTGAATAGTTTGTCTCAGTTTTCAAATTATTCTTATCAGGGTTGATAAAAGGGGGATAATCCCCCCTATCTTCAGTATCTTGTTACCGAAACAGCCTAAAGATGATATGGTGCAAATATAATTTTTAAAATATTACCACTTGACTAATAATAGCATGCAGCAAAGTCGAAAAAATAAGTTCCCATTGGTCCACAAGGGACAAAAGAAGCAACAGAAGGCCTCGAAAAAAAAAACGTAAATGCCGTGGGTTCCATATTTATTTTAGAATCTTTTCTTACATTTCGTGAATCTCATATATTGGACAGACAACAACTTCGTTTTTGAGAAAGTTACTGCATGTGATTTGCTGCTTGTTCTTACTCTATCCATCCCAAAGTGGGCATTTGTCTAAGCTGGATGTGTTATGGGCCTCTTGGCCCATAAATTGAATCTTCTATTTGGCTAACGTTGTCCACGTTGATGCATAATGTTGTAGCCCCTCTGGTATTTGCTAGATTCCTTCATCTATTGACCTCAATCCAATATATCCTCAATGAACTTTCTATCCATTCTTATCCGGAAACTTTTATCAAGAGTCAAGTTTTGCGTTGAGTTGACAAGATCCAAAAGCAGTTGGAAGAAATGTTTTAAATTTATATGTTTAGCCATTTATAGCATTGAGAAGCAAAATCAAATTTCCTTCTGTGTACATGTGGCTTATATTTCTAAAGTTTCAGCATATTATGTTAATCTAAAGATACAGAATCTGGTTCACAGTGAGAGCCCCTCACGCTTCATGTGGGTCAATCCAAAAGGAAATTCCGGAGTTTCAGTGGTCTTTCTTTTTATATATATCCAAAATCATACTGTAAAAAAAAAAGATGTATCCAAAATCAAAAGTCAATGGTTCATGCGGAGGATAAAACTATATAGTTAACATCCTCAGAGTCACTTCTGGCTAAGAAAAGTTTGTATCTTTTTTATTTTATTTTTACAGACTTTGCAACGGAACAAAGATAATGTTATTCCAAGGCGAATGAGAAAATTGTATCCCTCACTTTCTTTTTTTATAACCCTAAACATTTGTTGGGAAAATAAAAGGTGAAGATGGTAGGGACAGTTTAGGTTGCCTGCAACCCCCCCCCCCCCCGAAATCTTTTCCCACTTTCTTAAAATGAAACAAACTGGATGAGAATGACAAATTTGCTATGACCTGTCTTGTTCCGTAGCAAAAAATCACAACAATGACATTTTGACCCACTCCACTTCAGCTTAGGGGTGTTTATTTCTTGATTTCTATTGAGAAATCGAACTGAACATATAGCAACCTGTATTTAGCCCTGTCAATGGGTCGGATCCGGGTCGGATCTTTTGAGATCCGAATCCGGATCCGAAATTCTGGCGGATCTCGGATTCGGGTCGGATCAAAATCCGAAATGAACGTTCGGATTCGGGTCAGCATCCGAAATGCGGGGAGGAGCGCATCATCGTGTTCAGAACCAACCACAAAGACGGCGTCGACCCTGCATTGTTGCGCTCGGGGGCGCATGGACGTGCACGTCCACCTGTCGCCGAGAGCTACATCAGGGCGGGCGGGGTGCTGACGCCGGCGGAGGTGGGGGAGGTGCTCCTGCGCAACCGCGGGGACGCCGACACGGCCATTGCGGAGGTGGTGGCGGAGATGCAGACCCGGGTGCTGACCAACAACAAGGGTGGCAGTGATAGCGGCTTCAGGGACTCGGAGGTGGAGGAGAGGACTGCGGGTGGTTCGCCGGCTGGGAGCTGGTGTCAGCGACGGTGGGGGGATCGCTCGCCCCCAGCCCCCACGGGACATGGCCCCCCCTCCCGCACTGGTGGCCCCAACCCTCCCCCCCCCCCACCGGACACGGCCCTGCACCCTCCCCCGCCCCCAGCTCCGGAACCCCCCCCCCCGCTCCCGTGCTCCCCCTCCCCCCGCCCCTGCCCTCCCCCCGCCCGCCTTGCCACCCCAACCCACACCACCCCCCCCGCCCCGGAACCCCACCCACTCCCGCCCGTCCTACCCCAGAACCCCCACCCGCCCTGCCACCCCAGCCCCCCCGCCAGAACCCCCCCCCCGTCCCCCTCGCCCGCCCTCCGCCCTCCGCCCTGCACCCTTCCCCGCCCCAGGTTGGTGCTGCCGAGGGAGGAGATGGCCAGGTTTAAAGTCAGATGAGCGGATGGAGGGAGAGTCGAGGCCGGCGGCAGCGCTGGCGGCGAGGAGGCAGCGGTGGAGGCAGTGCTCGTTTAGGATGTGCTTCAGGTTGAGCAAGATCTGGAGCTGCTTGTCGAGGAGACTGCCCCGCTCCACGAACTCCGCCTCCTTGGCCTTCGGGGACACCACCGCGCAGTCTGCAGAAAAACTTCAGAAAGCTAGGTCTCGTCTGGCGATCTGGGACTTGGAATGGGGGTGGGGTGAAGGGAAGCCGAGATTCGGGGCTTTTCGGATCAGAGGCGTTTGCCCCGGAGAGTTTCGGATCAGAGGTGTTTGCCCCGAACGAAACATTTTGGATCAGAACATGTGATCCGAATCCGATTTAAATTTCGGATTCGGATCAGACTTCCGGATCCTTTGGATCCATTGACAAGTCTACCTGTATTTAAAAAACACAGATCAAAGAAAAACCTATTGTCACATGTGAACAATTTGGTAATTTACCATGTAAAAAAAAATTTGGTTACCAAGTAATGATTTTCACTAATCAAAAGGGGAATTGGACAAAATAAAATTTATTGGGCTAAAAAAAAGGCCAAATTATTAAAACTTGTATTACCCAAAACCCAACATGAAAGGAGCCAATTAAACCCAAATCCAAGCTCTAAAGAGGCCAAAAGCTTAATACAATTGGTAGCCTGAAATATGGTAAAACCTTAACCTAATTAGGGTTAAAAGAGGAAAGAGGCTTTGATTGAGGATTGGGATGGGGAAAAATTAGGTCTTGGTATGATCTCTTGGAGGAGACCAAATTCGGAGCATTGGGAACCCTACCTCTTTAAATAGGAGCATAAACCCACCTTAGTTGACCTTACACAACCTAGGAGGCTACTCGACGTGGAGCTTTGGGGTGTACGAGGAGATTTAAGGCATGCAAGTGTTCTTCGTGTTTCATCTTCCCATCTTCTTAGAATTACCCAAAGGTTGGTTTCTCTCAAGCAAACACCCTAATTAATGATGCAACTATGTTTTTCAACATGCCTAGATTGCTAGAATCTTATTTGCCCAAGTTTTTAAACACTCAATCTATATGTATTTCATGCCTTAAGATCTACTATGATCGTTCGTATGTTCTTCATTTCCTTCTTACATTGAATGATCCATATGTGGGCTTCTCCACTGGCATAACCTAATTAACCTTGTACAAATATTGACCTCCATTTTAACATTGGTTTGCATACATTTTCTCTAAATTCTATAAATTGTTCTTCGTGTATTTCATGTCATATGTGAGTAGCATTGTCGTTATCCTATTTTCTCGCTGAAAACACCCTTTTCTATTTGATAATGCGGCTACACCTAGATCTGCATTCCAAAGCAAGAATTTTTGAAGGGATTGTCGAGGAATTTTTCACAAGAAGAGGATGTTCCACTAATGAGGGGTCTAGGCTGGGCATGTCCTCATACGACCAACAATTATTTACCAGCTACCACAAATCTTAGGTTTGCATTCAATTACTTCTTCTGATAGGCCACGCCTACCTAGGCGTTATGCCCCGAGTCACCCCTTCGACCCTTGAGGTGGCACCGTTCGCGGGGTGAGGGATGCGGAGATTGACACACCATGCATGTGCGCCGCTGGCTGAAGAGCTCAGCCCTCCTATCGGGTGAGCATGGTGAGTGGTGCATAACACTCATAGTTGTCATGGCACACGCTCTCATACGCGTTGGAGGAACAGGCTACGACAAGAACGTGTCTGGCCACCTCGTCGAGACATAAATGCTTTGGTGGGCCTGCCACTACACTAATGTGTCTAGTCAAGCAGAAATATCTTTTAAAGAAAGATAAAGGGCAAGTTAGTCTTTTTGTTCTCCTAACTCAATTGTGGTTGAGTTAATGGATGGAATCAAATGGCGGCCTGGTGGGAACCGATGGAGGCTACCCTACTTGATGCTCAGTAAATAGGGGAAGAATTTAAAGAACATTTTAACAGGAAATATTTCTCAAAAAGAGTTCAACAAAAGAAGGCCGCAAAATTCACCGGGTTAAAAGCAAAGGAACCTAATAGTGGTAGAGTATGAGGCCTAGAATAAGCCTCGAATTGAATAGGAAACATTGATGAGAGTAATGTTCAGTTTAATTGACACAGATTTGAAGTTTCTATCCAATTCCCAATTGGATTGAAGCAGGTAATGTGTGTCTTCTCATGTTTACACGATTGTGGAAGATATAAGCTTCCATTCAGCCTGACATGATTTTCATAGTAGGTAATTAAAGTTTATTATTTTATGCTTGTGCTTGTCATTGCTAATAAGTCTTTGAGCACAAGTTCTGCAGGAAAGTCATATCGGAATGCAAGCCAGGGCATTTAGTGCCTGCTGTTGGTCCCACCGTGATGAGTAGTTCTTTGTATCACATCTTCTGTATTGCATTTGTACTATATGATGTTACTCTAGTAGAGCATATCAAGGATCTAGAGGCTCTGAGAAATTTGAAGTTTAAGGTTCCCTATATCAAAAATAGTGATAACTTTAGAGGATTCTTAGTTGCACAGATAGGTCGTTACATTGCGTTACCTGGGGATGATGGATCCACGCTTGGAGTATATGGTGTCCTGACTCATCTTAGCAATGTAGCAATACTATTCTTGATTATTTTTTATTTTTCTTTGTTTCAACATTTTCTTTTTAACTCAACATGCATCAGGTCTTTGAGCATATTGTTGGAAGCACTTTTATGCTTAAATGAAGAGAGTCACTTGATCTTAATCCTAATTGACAAGAAATATTCCATTTTGAGTCTAGTACTCAATTCAACTTGTTGTTGCTTTTAGACTGTTTTTTGAGAAACCCCTTATTTAATTGGAATTTTTTATATTTCATTTTTTCCCCTTTAGATCCACCTTAGCTACAACACCTCCACAAACTGGTAAATGCTCCCCAATGGTGAAACTTATAGGATTGTGTTATGAGCTACTTCCTCAAGCTGGAAGTTGATCTCCACTGTTTCGTGCCCATGTGCACATTTCCTTGTCCCCTTCGTTTAAACATTGGTTGTCTCCTAAGGCTTTTCTCAAAGTCGCTTCATTTTGAGCTGAAGAAAAACTCCCATCATATGGTGTCCAAGACATGTCACATCACAACTTAGCGTCTATTTTTCAGTCGCTCCACTTTCTTCCACTTCATTTCTCTTTCACTTCTATTTCATTCCATTTCGTGTATCTTTGTCTCACTACCTTACAATGTAGACACCAAGGTGGGGTAACTATAGACATGCCAATTTTGACATCATATTGAGAAAATTTCATGTTACAATATGATGCCTTAAAGTGGCTCTCTTCATTTAATCATTTGAGTGCTTGTCCTATTTTTCTAAGATTGTTTAGGAATTTTTCTGCCGCAATGTGAAGAAATGGGTAGAATTTCAAATTTGTGTCAGCCTTAGAGGACGCACGTCACTCGTAATATCTGTGGCAGGTCAAGTGGATGCAATTTTAGTTTTCTTAATTGACTTTTGGCAACTTCTTTTTTTGTTTTTGGAAACTGTGGTGGTATGTTCCTGTTTGGGCCGGGGCGAAACGGGCTTCCACTGAGAAGAGGTAAGATGATTGCCGGTGAGGACAGAAACCTGCAAAAAGAAGAACAGGATCAGGGGAGCCTGGTTGATAAACCGGGGAGAACCCTCTGATGCCTAAGTCAGTGGACTGTAGAAAGGGCTTGAGGAAGAAAGGTTCGCCTGTGTGTATGCCTCGCGTGGAGGTGTGTGAGCGTCTAAGGTTGCGTACCTTTGCATGGAAGTTACTTGGGCCTTTTATAGGCGGGGATGTAGAAGGAATGGGACGGGTCATGTCATGCCCCGATATTTAGCAGCAGAATAAATACCAGAAGACGTGAACGATACAAATAGACGTATCACAGTTGAATAGTGCAGAGTCATAATTTAAACGCAATAACCCATTTGAGACCATAATATTGTCACCAAAAGTATGCTTTATTCCATTTTAATTCACTAGTTACAACCTTACATAAGAAGAACCAACTAAAGGGTTCCTTATTCAAATGAAAATGTTTCACTAATACATAGACTACTCAAATATCTATTCCTAATACTTCATCTTCTCATTGTCGGGTGCTCATCACTCTTGCCCTGCCCCATCTGACTCCTCTGGTTCCTTATCACTACCTAACAAGGACAGGATGATAGGGGTGAGCGAACTAGCTTAGTAGGATTTACATCTCAATATTGTACGGGCACTAATATACATGATTAACATTTTAAATAGGCAGATATGCACATGAACATGATGACAATGCATGCAATACTAACAGGTTGAATAGTGGAATAGAACAGATGTCATATTAAATCAAATATCAAGTTGCATATACAATGGACAAATGTTTAAAGAGTAGAATCACATCAAATGAATTGGCCATATTCATACAGATATCATGTATTCACATAAATAGACATATCATATCATATCAAATCAAACATATCATATCATATCAAACGAAGGCAAATTCACACAAATCTTGCGTATCGTATCAGTGCCATGCCATGCACCACAAGTCCATACTCCCGCAGTCAATAAGTACGTTAGGGCGCTCTTCCCCAGGACCCGACAGGCCCCCTATTGCACAGGCATTGGTCAAATGGACCGAAGTCCCATATTGTGCCGAACAAACATATTCATATTATGGACACGGAGTTTCAATGACAAGCTCATAGTAATAGAGACATGATCAATCATAGAGTCAAGGTATGACAAGCGCTCAAGAGATCAAATGGGCAGTATAACAACGTATCTTATGTTTCATAATTCATTAATGTCTTGACATGAGGATGACTAATGACAGATCGTACGCGGAACATGTGCTCTCTATCTCTAGGGTACTTCTTGGTACAACCAGCTCAGCCTCTATGTGAGAATCCACAGAGAATGGAGACTTATAGAGGTCATAAGGAAAAGATCGCTAGTCTTGCCGATTCGGAATGATCGGAAGTGAGCTCCCAATTCCCCAAGAAAGGTGTGCCTATTCATGCAAAGGTGTAAGTGACGAGTCACGAATCGTTCCTATTATGTATGCAATATGAACAAATAATTGAAATATCAGAAAGCATATAACTTAAGGAAACTCATATACAAATCATAATGAAACACTTTGTTGCCCGGTTGGCTAACCCAGAGGGGGGGTGAATGGGTCTTTAAAATAATCCTAGCTGATAAAATCTGAACTCAAAACAAACATAAAGAGTTCTTGAAAGGGATTAGTAATGGTTAGTAAAAACAGCAATCACACAAAGAAGACAATCACACAGCACAGAAATTTATCCTGGTTCTTCCTTCACCCCTGAAGGGAAAACACCACCCTGGAAACCACCAGGTCTTCCTTCACACACGAAGGGAATAACACAGGAAATTCTTGAAAGAAAATGACTAGCCCCTAGATCAAGCTTTTACAAAAACTCAATCTGAAGCTACAAGCACTGAGAGTCGAAGATCTACACAGAGTGCACTCTCTCAGAACTAAACTAGCTCTTCCTTTTGTTTTCTTCACACAGCACAGGGAGCTAAGAGCGAAGATGAAAAGAGTGAATTTTTTGGCTCTAGAGAACTTTCGAAGACATGAAAGCTGCAGAGATCTAGCCGCCCTTGAATCAGAAAATCGAATTCTCTTGTTGATGTCTTCAGAGCTTCATCTTGTATTTGTATCTCCAATTTGAATAAGGACAAGGAGATGACCGTTGTCTCACGGCTTTGGTGTACGTTAGACTGAAGGATTTGAGGAAGCTTCCTGTCAGCAGTCTTTTGTTCTTTGGAACACGCAAAGTGATAAGATCTTCTGAGTTTGCTTGTAGTTCTTTCTGTGTCCAGTGTTGTAGGATATTACATCCTTAAGGTTCTGCAAGGTTGAGCTTTAATGGTAGACAGCTATACTATCTCCAGATGTCAATCAACGTCAGAGCAGAGTAGTAACACTTTATCGTTCTAAAAGATGCATGCAGAGAATACACGAGAATGGAAGATATGTTCTGTGTCCATGCAGAGATACGTTCAGTCTTTATTAAATGCATGGCAGTCAAACAGACGAGATGCGACTTTGACTATTCAACGTAGCTTAAATCAAGGAAAAGCATTTAATTAATGGAAACATGACTTATGCAGTCGTTGTGAAAATCTGATAGAATCGTTATTATCAAGTTGCTGTAGACTGATAAGAAGTCGTTATGATAACTTATGAAATCGTTACCACAATCAAGTCGTTCTATAACAGATGATAAAAGAAATCGTTATGAAACATGGCAAGTCGTTGTAGCTTTCTAAAGAAATCGTTACGATGACTTACGGAATCGATATGACTAACAAGTCGTTAAAACTCTCTAAAGAAATCGTTATGATGACTTATAGAGTCGTTATAATGAGCAAGTCGTTATAACTTCTGAAGAAATCGTTACGATAACTTATAGAGTCGTTATAATGAGCAAGTCGTTATAACTCCTGAAGAAGTCGTTACGATAACTTATAGAGTCGTTATAATGAGCAAGTCGTTATAACTTCTGAAGAAATCGTTACGATAACTTATAGAGTCGTTATAATGAGCAAGTCGTTATAACTTCTGAAGAAATCGTTACGATAACTTATAGAGTCGTTATAATGAGCAAGTCGTTATAACTTCTGAAGAAATCGTTATGATAACTTATAGAGTCGTTATAATGAGCAAGTCGTTATAATATCGACTTGTTTGACACAGCAAGGTTATTCAATCTTTCAAGTAAATCGTTGTTCTAGTGAGGAAATCGTTATAGTTAATGAAGGAATTATTATGGCTCTTCTAAAAAAAAAAATGTATGGAAGACTTACCACAAATGCTTGACTTTCTTTGGGTAATTCCTGTGCTTATGGCTAGATAAACGAGGTTAGAAAAACTTTTGACAGTGTTTTGTTTATCACCAAAATAGGCAAGTAATTAAATGAAAAGTACATGGGGATGGACTGTTCATCACACTTTAATTAAACAAGTCTACGCTAACATGTGTTCATCCATACATTCATATCATATTCTTATCATGTCAAACTTACACCAAGCTAGATCACAAGGTAATAATCAATGAGCATAAATCATATGTTACAAATTAGAATCATATTCATATCATTACCGTTTTTCAATGGGCTGATTGCTTTTAGGTCCATGCATACTATATAACACCATGCACATGCTGATAGACCAAGAAGACTAACAAGCTAACTGACTGGCCAAAAAGTACAGTCTCTGGTCGGTTTGTGAATAGCATCCAACACAGTGGACATTTTTTCAAAACAGTGTACAGGTAAACAGGTCAAACGGTGTAGAAAATTGAATCACGTTGGGTCATCCCAACGCATTCATGAATAATCATTAAATAATACGCTGGGCGGGAAAACGGCATGAAACGCGTTCGGGGATCCCGCTGCGGTTCAGACCGGGCACAGACTCCCACACGCCGTGAATTCTCACGCGGCCGTTGACCGGTCAACGTGTGAATAGTGTCGCACCTCATGGATGCCTTTTACTGGATTGCGTTGGACCAGGCTGATGCGATACCAGGAGCTAGAATCGCGTCGCCTAGACTAGATGTGATTCCTAGCTTAACCCGAAAATGCAAGATAACCAACCACTCCTCTTACCATTCTTATATCTCTATATCTACTAATATTTAGACAAAACGTCCAACATGAAAGATGACCAGGACGACTAGTAGAAGAAATTTGATGTTCGGTGTTTGACCTATTTCAGTCTCAAAGTATGTGAAAACATGAAGAATGTAAAAGCCATGTGCAACCTAAAACGCTGTATCATGCAGCGGCTCTCTTACCATGCCTATAACTCTCTCACTAATGGCATTTAGACAAATGTTTAACATAAACCATGACAAGGACTACTAGTAGCATAACTTTCATGATGGGGGTTTAGTCTAATTCGGTCTCGAATCACGTGCATAATAAGAAGAACGTGAAAAGCCCTAACTATGCGCGACTCAGGGGAAACGTCTAATACTCAATGTATACTACATGATAATTAGGCAAATCAAGTGAAAATGAACCTAGACTCGGAGCTCTACAAGATGTTATTGATTTCCTTTAATCAGGGCTCGAGAACACCTACCTTTGAATGCTAAGAACTCCTTATAGATTTCTGGGTCGATGCAGTGGCTTGGGGAAGATGCTCTTCACGAATCCAAGCCCTAGGGTCGTTCTCCTTGCTCTTGAGTGTTCTTCCCATGACCAGCAATGAAGGGAGCATGCTAAATTCGGCCATAAGGGGTCTTAAGATGGTTTTATAATGCTGGGTTTTCTTAATCCCGAGTTTGGGGTTTCTAAATCTTGTGGTAGGAAACCTACCATGACTAGAACTACCATAAGAGCTATTTCCATCCTAAAGCAACACCAATTAGCAAGTAGTAGAGGACAAATTCGTGCTCTCATTTTGGGCTTAGACTTGGGTCATGATTAATGACCTAATTAACTCATGTCTAAGCTTAAATGACCCATTTTACTACTAGATATTGGGTCAATACGAATTTTAAATGTTATTTCCTTCTTATTTGACCACCTACTAGCCCAATAAATATGATTTGATCTCAAACATATATTTTACTTTAGTTCGTTATATTAAATAACCAGTTTCCGACTTAGTTTCCTAATTTGGGAAATTAGTCACATTGTGACATACAGTTGGCCAATCAGAATGACCGGAAGAGAGCTCCCAATTCCCCAAGAAAGGTGTGCCTATTCGTGTAAAGGTGTAAGTGACAAGTCACGAATCATTCCTATCATGTATGTAATATGAACAAATAATTAAAACATCGAAAAGCATATAACTTAAGGAAACTCATATGCAAATCATGATGAAACACTTTAACTAAACAAGTCTACGCTAACATGTGTTCATCCATACATTCATATCATATTATTATCATGTCAAACTTACACCAAGCTAGATCACAAGGTAATAATCAATAAGCATAAATCATATGTTACAAATTAAAATCATATTCATATCATTACCGTTTTTCAATGGGTTGAATGCTTTTAGGTCCATGCATACTATATAACACCATGCACATGCTGATAGACTAAGAAGACTAACAAGCTAACTGACTAGCCAAAAAGTACAGTCTTGTTCAAACTGTGAATAGTGTCCAACATAGTGGACCTTTTTCCAAAATAGTGTACAGGTAAATAGGTCAAACGGTGCAGAAAACTAAATTGCGTCGGCCTGGTTGGCCGCCTTTCAAAGTGAATCACGTCGGGTCATCCTGACGCATTCATGAATAATCATTCAATAATACGCTAGGTGGGAAAACGACCTGAAATGCATCCGGGGAGTCCACCGCGGTTCAGACCGGGCACAGACTCCCACGCGGCACGAAGTCTCACACGGCCGTTGACCGGTCAGCATGTGAATAGCATCGCACCTCATGGATGCCTTTCACTGGATCACGTCGGACCAGGTTGATGCGATACCAGGCGCTGGAAACGCGTCCCCTGGACCAGATGCGATTCCTAGCTTAACCCGAAAATGTAGGATAACCAACTGCTCCTCTTTCCATGCTTATATCTCTCTATCTACTGATATTTAGACAAAATGTCCAACATGAAAGATGACCAAAACAACTATTATAAGAACTTTGATGTTGGGTGTTTGACCTAATTTGGTCTCAAATCTCGTGAAAATATGAAGAACGTAAAAGCCATATGCAACCCAAAAACGTAATATCATGCAGTGGATCTCTTACCATGCTTATAACTCTCCTACTAATGACATTTAGACAAAATGTTTAACATAAAACATGACGAGGACTACTAGTAGCATAACTCTCATGATGGGGGTTTAGTCTAATTCGGTCTCGAATCATGTGCATAATAAGAAGAACGTGAAAAGCTCTAACTGTGCACGACTTAGGGGAAACGTCTAATACTCAATGTATACTACATGAAAATTAGGCAAATCAAGTGCACATGAACCTAGACTTGGAGCTCTACAAGATGGTATTGGTTTTCTTTAATCTAGGCTTGAGAACACCTACCTTTGAATGCTAAGAACTCCGTGCAGATTTCTGGGTCAATGCAGTGGCTTGGGGAAGATGCTCATCACGAATCCAAGCCCTAGGGTCGTCCTCCCTGCTTCTTAGTGTTCTTCCCATGACCAGCAATGAAGGGAGCATGCTAAAGTCGGCCATAAGGGGTCTTAAGATGGTTTATAATGCTGGGTTTTCTTAATTCCGAGTTTGGGGTTTCTAAATCTTGTGGTAGGAATCCTACCATGACTAGAAATACCATAAGAGCTATTTCCATCGTAAAGTATCACCAATTAGCAAGTAGTAGAGAACAAATTCATGCTCTCATGTTGGGCTTAGGTTTGGGTCATGATTAATGACCTAATTAACTCATGTCTAAGCTTAAATGACCCATTTTACTACTAGGTATTGGGTCAATACGAATCTTAAATATTATTTCCCTTTTATTTGACCACCTATTGGCCCAATAAATATGATTTGACCTCAAACATTTATTTTACTTTAGTTCGTTATATTAAATAACCGATTTCCAACATAGTTTCCTAATTTAGGTAATTAGTCACATTGTGACGTACACTTGACCAATTGGATTTTTTGTAGCACGAATTTCTTCACAGAATGCTTAGGAATAATGTTTAGGGTTGATTTATAATTTTTACGGAATTTTCTAATGTTTTCTCTCACGTACGATAGTGGTACGTAAGTTCTATCATTCCGATAATACAGAAGTTATTTATTTACTATTTTCATATTTGAATTTGTTAATGGGTCATAAGTTGTCCAATGATCCGATTTCTTTTATGGACTATCCCCACATATTGTTTGGAGTCCACCATAAATTTCTAGTTTAGTTTATGATCTCATTTTATACACCTGATAATGGGTTGTCCAACTTATTTCCTAATTATGATAATAAGTCACACTAACTCTTCAATATACCCCAAATGACTTTTATTGACCCAAATTTATTTATGGATCATTATATGATATTATTTGAAGTCCATCTATGATTTTTATTTAATTTTCTGACTCATCTAAGTATGTGTGATAAAGATTTCCCAATTTATTCCCTGATTACGATACTCAGTCGCAAAACGCCTTAAACTTGGACCATTTGATTTTTTTTTGCACGAATTTCTTCATGGGTCATTACGGAGTATTATTTAGAGTTGAACTATGGTTTTTTATGAAATTTTCTAATGGGTTTTTTTATGTACGATAATGGCACATATGTTTTTACTATTTCACTAATATTGAATTTATCGTTTTCAATTTATTTCTAATTTTCCAATTACTAAATTTCCGAGGTGTTACATCCTCCCCCACTTAAAAGAATTTGGTCCCCAAATTCACATGTGTTTATAAATTGTCCTTACGAAGAATCTATTTTTGAATTGCTCATAATATAATGATTGATTGATGATGTAACTTCAGGGTCAATTAAAAGTGAGTTAGAAAGAATACCTCTCTCATACCTCCTTCCTTAGTTTGTTCTGCCATTTATTCCTTGAGCTTGATTTCTCATTAGGGCAATCCTTAACCCTGTGGTCTTGGCTGCCACAGCGGAAACATTTGCCCTGAAATTTCCAGCACTCATTGGACTGATGATTTATTTTGTTGCAATGCTGGCATCTTTCTACAAGAGCGGGAACTAGTTTCTTCTTGCACTTCTTTCTCTTGCGCGATCTGTTACTATTGTTGGGCCGTTTCTCTCTGGCTATAGGTTTGGAGTTTCCTGTGGTTGTAATTTGTTCTTTCTTATTAGTTTCGCCAACTCCTTGGTCATCCTTAAACCTTTCCTTTCCATTTGTATCTCCCTTAGCCATTATTAAGACATCCTCTAACAGTTGAGCAGCTTGTCATAGTGTTTTAGTTAATCTTTGGACCGATCTTTGTCCGTCCATAGATGGTGTAGGTATATCCTCCATTGCTGTTTATTTAAGTTCCTTCAAAATAAACTATCATACAGTCAGTTTTCTTTACTCCTTGTTAATACCTTGTAACTTACAATATTTAGTTATTAATAAAATTTTGGACTTCGCCCATGTTTCTACCCAATCTCACCAGGTAGGTACAAAGTTCTTGACACAAGCTGAGAGTTCTAATGATGCTTATCCTATCATTCCTGATTGCCTAGGACTTAGGGAAAGCCTAGGCTCTGATACCAACTGTCACGCCCCGATATTTAGCAGCGGAATAAATATCAGAAGACGTGAACGATACAAATAGACGTATCACAGTTGAATAGTGCAGAGTCATAATCTAAACGCAATAACCCATTTGAGACCATAATATTGTCACCAAAAGTATGCTTTATTCCATTTCAATTCACTAGTTACAACCTTACGTAAGAAGAACCAACTAAAGGGTCCCTTATTAAATTGAAAATGTTTCACTAATACATAGACTACTCAAATATCTATTCCTAATACTTAATCTTCTCAATGTCGGGTGCTCATCACTCTTGCCCTGCCCCATCTGACTCTTGTGGTTCCTCATCACTACCTAAAAAGGACAGGATGATAGGGGTGAGCGAACTAGCTCAGTAGGATTTACATCTCAATATTGTGCGGGCACTAGTATACATGATTAACATTTTAAATAGGCAGATATGCACATGAACATGATGACAATGCATGCAATACTAACAGGTTGAATAGCGGAATAGAATAGATGTCATATCAAATCAAATATCGAGTTGCATATACAATGGACATATATTTTAATAGTAGAATCACATGAAATGAATTGGCCATATTCATACAGATATCATGTATTCACATGAACAGATATATCATATCAAATCAAACTTATCATATCATATCAAACGAAGGCACATTCACACAAATCTTGCATATCGTATCAGTGCCATGCCAAGCACCACAAGTCCATACTCCCGCGGTTAATAAGTACGTTGGGGCGCTCTTCCCCAGGACCAGACAGGGCCCCTATTGCACAGGCATTGGTCAAATGCACCGAAGTCCCATATTGTGCAGAATAAACATATTCATATTATGGCCACGGAGTTTCAATGACAAGCTCATAGTAATAGAGACATGATTAATCATAGAGTCAAGGTATGGCAAACGCTCAAGAGGTCAAATGGGCAGTATAACGACATATCTTATGTTTCATAATTCATTAATGTCTTGACATGAGGATGACTAATGACAGATCGTACGTGGAACATGTGCTCTCTATCTCCAGGGTACTTCATGGTACAACCAGCTCGGCCTCTATGTGGGAATCCATAGAGAACGGAAACTTACGGAGGTCTTAAGGAAAAGATCGCTAGTCTTGCCGATTCGGAATGACCGGCAGTGAGCTCCCAATTCCCCAAGAAAGGTGTGGCTATTCGTGCAAAGGTGTAAGTGATGAGTCACGAATTGTTCCTATAATGTATGCAATATGAACAAATAATTGAAACATCGGAAAGCATATAACTTAATGAAACTCATATACAAATCATGATGAAACACTTTAACTAAATAAGTCTATGCTAACATGTGTTCATCCATACATTCATATCATATTCTTATCATGTCAAACTTACACCAAGCTAGATCACAAGGTAATAATCTATGAGCATAAATCATATGTTACAAATTAGAATCATATTCATATCATTATCGTTTTTCAATGGGTTGATTGCTTTTAGGTCCATGCATACTATATAACACCATGCACATGATGATATACTAAGAAGACTAACAAGCTAACTGACTGGCCAAAAAGTACAGTCTCGGGTCGGTCTGTGAATAGCGTCCAACACAGTGGACATTTTTCCAAAATAGTGTACAGGTAAACATGTCAAACGGTGCAGAAAACTGAATTTCGTCGGCCTGGTTGGCCGCCTTTCAAAGTGAATCACGTCAGGTCATCCCGACGCATTCATGAATAATCATTAAATAATACGCTGGGTGGGAAAATGACATGAAACACGTTCGGGGATCCCGCCGCGGTTCAGACCGGGCACAGACTCCCACGTGGCGTGAAGTCTTAGGTGGCCGTTGACCAGTCAATGCATGAATAGTGTCGCACCTCGTGGATGCCTTTTACTGGATCGCGTTGGACCAGGCTGACGTGATACCAGGCGCTGGAATCGCATCGCCTGGACCAAACGCGATTCCTAGCTTAACCCGAAAATGTAGGATAACCAACTGCTCCTGTTACCATGCTTATATCTCTCTATCTACTGATAGTTAGACAAAACGTCCACATGAAAGATGACCAGAACAATAGTAGAAGAACTTTGATGTTGGGTGTTTGACCTAATTCAGTCTCTAATCTCATGAAAACATGAAGAATGTAAAAGCCATGTGCAACCTGAAAATGTAGTATCATGCAGTGGCTCTCTTACCATGCTTATAACTCTATAAATAATGACATTTAGACAAAACATTTAACATAAAACATGACGAGGACTACTAGTGGCATAACCTTCATGATGGGGGTTTAGTCTAATTTGGTCTCAAATCACGTGCATAATAAGAAGAACGTGAAAAGCCCTAACTGTGCGTGACTTAGGGGAAACGTCTAATACTCAATGTATACTCCATGAAAATTAGGCAAATCAAGTGCAAATGAACCTATACTTGGAGCTCTACAAGGTGGTATTGGTTTTCTTTAATCTTGGCCCGAGAACACCTACCTTTGAATGCTAAGAACTCCCTGAAGGTTTCTAGGTCGATGTAGTGGCTTGGGGAAGATGCTCTTCACGAATCCAAGCCCTAGGGTCGTCCTCCTTGCTCCTGAGTGTTCTTCCCATGACCAGCAATGAAGGGAGCATGCTAAATTCGGCCATAGGGGGTCTTAAGATGGTTTTATAATGCTGGATTTTCTTCATTCTAAGTTTGGGGTTTCTAAATCTTGTGGTAGGAATCCTACCATGACTAGAACTACCATAAGAGCTATTTCCATCCTAAAGCAACACCAATTAGCAAGTAGTAGAGAACAAATTTGTGCTCTCATGTTGGGCTTAGGTTTTGGACATGATTAATGAACTAATTAACTCATGTCTAAGCTTAAATGACCCATTTTACTACTCGGTATTGGGTCAATATGAATTTTAAATATTATTTCCTTTTTATTTGACCGCCTATTGGCCCAATAAATATGATTTGACCTCAAACATATATTTTACTTTAGTTCATTATATTAAATAACCGGTTTCCGACTTAGTTTCCTAACTTAGGTAATTAGTCACATTGTGATGTACACTTGGCCATTCGGATTTTTTGTCGCACGAATTTCTTCGTGGAATGCTTAGGAATAATGTTTAGGGTTGATTTATAATTTTTACAGAATTTTCTCAGAGGCAAGAAAGTTATTTATGAAGATATCCCTGCCTCTTCCCCATGATCACCTCTTTAAAGAAAGAGAGCCTCACCACTCTCCTTATCAATTTGAGACCTGGCCAAGGTCTCAGGGGGAGAGCAGCAATAGCCTCAATGACATTCTGGATTGGTTAGAAGCCAGGATGAGAACATGTCAGTTCTCACATGCAAGTTGTTTTGTTAGATGCTAAATTTGATGGTCTGTCTGATGAGGTCAAGCAGATTAAAGATCTTCTACTTCAGTTGGTGTGCCAACCGGGCACCTCTAGGCCATCAGGGCCTGCTTCCTCACAGCAGCAAGAAGAGACTGTACCGCTCAAGAGCAAAAACACCAAGCAGAACCTTAAGACCTGTACTGAGGAACCAGTCCTTGAGCAATCTGTCAAAGAACCAGATGTTCAGCTGAGAGCAGCCTATTTCAGTTGAATCTCAGCAGCAGCTAGACAAGAAGACCACTGAGCTGCAGGCTCAGTTAGCAATAGTGGTTTTGAACCCGTGTTGAGCAGCAATAGGTGAACAAATCTGAAAAGCAGCAGAAGAAGAAGTGGCAACAGACTTAGAGATTCTATGCAGCAGGCAGCAGCCAGGAGACCTCCGAGCCCTCTCAGGTTTCTAGACATTTAAGAGAAGGTGTGAAGAGTTATGCGGAAGTACACAATACGGTAATCTAGAAGGGGGGGGTTGAATAGATTACGGCAATTTTAAACTATTGATGGCTTTTCGATGCTGCAGCGATCTTAATGAAATTTGATTCAAATTCAATTAAGTGTGAGACCGCTTGAGTTGATTTAAGAGAAAAACAGGGAATCAAACGTGCGTATGAACACCGTGCCTACCAATCATCTATCGCAAAACGCGAACAAACCACAGAACACGATGATTTAAGGTGGTTCGGAGTACACAACTTGTGTATCCTACATCCACCGTCCACACACACAGCAGCAGAAACGACTGCTTATGAGCGAGTTCAACACTACAACTCAACCACACACACGTTGTCTGATGAACCACGATCAGAACAACCACAAATACGTGAATCAAGCACAAGGGATGCTCGAAAACACAACCACACACACACACGATGGAATGGAAATTATGAAATGGAGAAGAATTGGGAATTAGGGAACAAATCCAGTTGGAATTCTTCTCGTGGATCGTCCAAACACTCTTCAAACTTTGATTGGATGTAGATTGCTCGATGTAGAAGGTTGAATTGATGACGATCCGGCTTCAGCTCCGCATAGATGGTGATTCCACGTCGATCTGGGCGGAAGGTTGAAGCAGAGCAGCAATTTGAGGCTTTTCCTCTTGGTCCCTTGGAGGCTCTTGGATGGGAGGCTGCTCTCTGCGAAATTGGCTCCAAAAGGATGCTTATATAGTGTTAGGTAAAGGTGGGGGTCGTGGAGGAAGGAAACACCCAAGTGGGGCCGGATTTGGAAACCCAAAATCTGAAGTTTCCGTCGGCTGTCGACAGGTGCACTTGCATCTGTCGACAGGCAGACTCAGGCTGAGAACTGGGTTTCAGGAAAATGAGTTTCTGAGTGTATCTGTCGACAGGCAGTTTGCATCTGTCGACAGATGCACTCAGGAATTGAAAACCTGAGCTCTGTCCTGGGTTGTCTGTGTGTATCTGTCGACAGGTACATTGCATCTGTCGACAGATGCACTCAGAGATGCAAACCTGAGTTCTGTCTTGGGTTGTCTGTGTGTATCTGTCGACAGGTACATTGCATCTGTCGACAGATGCACCTCTTTGACAGATTTTTGTGCCTTTTGCTCATCTTCAATGCCTCTTCAAAGTTCCATCTTTCATGCTTGTACACCTACATGCAAATACATTGTTAGTGATGTACATTGTATGATTTAGCAATGTTTAACTCAATCACTTTCATGGTGTTTTTCATGTTAGTTAGCACATCAATTTTGCATTAAATCAATGTTCAAGGGTGTTAATGTGATCATCAAAAAACATGATATGAAGAAACCCAACAATCTCCCCCTTTTTGATGATGACAAAAACATTCATTGATGCATATATGATGTTCTCCCCCTTTTTGACAACATGCAAAAGGTCAAGTCAAGCACAAATAAACATGAACTGAGTTTTCATTGATTGATCATTGAAATTTCACAGTACATTTGAGAATCATTGCATGACTCAATAAAAAGAAAGGGAAATAACATGAACAAGCAAAAGATGATAAGACAAGTGAGACTAATTCTCATCTAAGACTCTTAGTGACCTCTAATGACCCTGAGACCCTCTATTCATTGTCATGTCCAGCAGAAGGAGGGTGATGGGATCCATCTCTCTGAGTAGAGGTGGTCAAGCGGTCATCCAGAGTGTTGAGGCGAGCATCCACTTGATCAAATCTTGAAGTCATCTGAGCAAATCCTGAGATCATTTCTTGATGGATTTGTGCAAGTAATCATGAACAGATTGTTGTGGAGGCACAGGTACATCATCAAACTCTTGAGCTTGGTCAGGCATTTGCTCATCTTCAGGTTCTTCATCACTGCCTTCATTTGCTTCATCGCCTTCATTGTCTTCTTCACCAGTTGACACGTCAGCTCCTTGTGGTTCCTGTCCCTTGAGAGTCCTAGTGACGACGCCATCTACAATCTTGTAGCCCATGCGGTTGGCGGCGGTGAGGTCAAAAGCACTTCGGGATTTTAGTGAGATGAGCTCACTTGGAGGGATAGGAATGCCAAGGAAAATAAGAAGAGAAGTGATGGGGCAAGCATATGGCATTGATCTTTTGGTGTTAGAGAAACACCGACGGATGAGGCTTATCATGAGTTCAGGAAGATTGATTTCCTGACACTTGAGGAAAAAAATGAACAAGGATTTGTGGACCTCGGTGACTAACTCTCGACTTCCATCCTTCGGGACGATCAAGGTAGTGAAGATGTGATGGATCATCCGGATCAAGGGAGGAAAGGAGTTGGCGTTGAGACGAGCAATCTCCTTGGTAGTGTCATAAGGTTCCAGCGTGAGAAGCTCATAATACTCAGAAGCAGAGGGATTGTAGTTGAAGATTTCAACTCCTGAGTTTGGAATTTCAAGGGCTGTGGAGAGAAGATTTGCGGTGAGGCGAAAACGAGTGCCTTTCACCGACGAGTAGATGTCTCCCTGATCGGAAAGCCCTAAGTTATTGTAGAACTCGGATACAGCAGTTGGAGAGTATTGCAAGTGGGAGTATAAGAAGGATGTCCACCCTTGAGTGTCAAAATAAGGTAGGAGTGAGGGGAACATCGGTGCTAAGGACTCGAAGTCCACATACCGGGATTGGACAATCTTCTTGAAGGTGCCGTTGGGTCGGATAAGACGGAGACCTTGAGGAACGATGAGTTCCGGTAACCGATCCTCACGATGCTTGCTACGGCGTTCAGAAGGACCCCTGGAGCTTTCTCCGGCGTCCGTCGGAGCGCGACGACGGCGAGCGAGAAGCTTCGATTTGGGTGCCATCACAGGAGGAAGGATGAGAATGGTGTGAAGGCAGAGTGAAGGGATCCCAGACGAGGAGCAGGATCGTCGGAGACGGAGCCCTGAAGGGGGAAAGAGAGGGGGTTTGGAGAGGAGGAGGAGGGAACAAGAGAGGAGGGGTGAAAAAGGGTCGTGGGTGGCCTTAGAATGGACTTGGAGGGTTTTAAAGGAAGGCCCCACAAAAAGGAGGTGTTACGCCAAACTCGAGTTGTTGTGTAAGGATACCATCCTTCCTTATAACCCCCACAGGGTACAGTCCCCCTGTTGGACAACTCAGCAACACCCGCAGGCAGGTCCACACCCGGACCTAGGCATGACTTGGCCAACCCGACCTCCGCCACACCCTCATTCTCAGTCGCCCCAGGGTGAGACGCTGGCACGCGCACCTGCCTCGCAGCATGTCGCCCAACAATCTCCCCCCCAGTGGCACCCCTGGGAATCGAACCCGCGACCTACTCTGATACCAGGTATATAGGATCTCAGGCATTGCCGTTACGCCAAAACTCGAGTTGTTGTGTAAGGATACCATCCTTCCTTATAACCCACCACAGGGTACAGTCCCCCTGTTGGACAACTCAGCAACACCCGCAGGCAGGTCCCACACCCGGACCTAGGCATGACTTGGCCACCCGACCTCCGCCACACCCTCATTCTCAGGTCGCCCCAGGGTGAGACGCTGGCACGCGCACCTGCCTCGCAGCATGTCGCCCACAAGGTGAAGAGGAGATTAGTCAAAAATGGGTTCCTGTCAAACCTGTTGTTCCCTCTTCTTCTTCCAGGGCCTCATCTCCAACTGCCATACCAGCTCCAGCAGCACCTACTCTAGATCCTCAATCTCCTGCTCCATCATCATCAGCACAACCATCTCTACATTCCTCTCTGGATCTACCTCCTGAAGTCACTCCTTTCTATAAGGATGTTAAATTTTCTATCTACCCCTTAAAGTATCAAGTCAAACCACTTAAAGAGTTCACCATGACTCTTTCCACTCAACCTCCTCACTTCTATTCCACTCTTCCCACTGCCTCAAAGTCTGACTCCAAGAAAACCCTTATGCAGTTAGTTGAGATACTTCCTAGTATCCAACTGTCAGCTACCAGTGGACCCAAATTGGGAGATAAACCTTCCTTGCTACTTTCTCCTTTTTGGTATGCCTTCACTCACCACTCTGAACAAAACATGAATTTGTTCAGAGAATATCTTACTATTAGAGCATTTCTGGAAGTTCATGGGTTGCCAGATTTCACATTTGAACATCGGCTTCCTATTTTGATACAAACCTCCCAACTTTCTATTTCTGATCTTCAACTCATCTCTCAGAAGAGCCACTACCTCACACCTCAAGAATTTGTTGATCTCTACCCTGAAGAGGCAGCTAGGTTTCTAGAAAATCAATCCAGAACCCATCACTTGACAACTGCTCAACATCTTTCTCTTAGATTCCATGCCCTTTTTGTAGAGCATCTCAGGGCCTCTCAGGCCAAGTACCTTGAAATGAGATCTTTCAACCATGAAAGGTTCAAACTGGAATTGCATGATGTTTCCAAAGGGCAGTATGAGAATTTGCTCAGAGGGGAAAGAGAAATTGTTCCTTCCATGACAGTGGCATTACCATCTGGTCTTCATCCTCCTCTGGTAGGAGCAGTTTCCTACTGAACAGCCTTTACTGAAACAATCTTCAACCGATTCCTCCGGATTTCTGCCAGGTTCAAAATCAAGTACAAATCCAAGCTAAGTTTCCAAAGGTTCATATTTCTTCAGTTTTCCAAGAAAGACAAGCATCTTCTTGATATCCAGTTAAGTTTTGCTGAATCCGAAAGATTCACCCCTGAGCAATGGGAAGCAGCCTATCCATCCTATCACTCTCAGTGTTTGAAGATGAAACTTACCCTCAATCAATTTCACTCCAAGAGTCTTACGGATTTTCATAAGAGTGTTACTCACCGCTGGGCTGAGAGGTACCTTATATACTATCAAGCTAAGGATGCATCCATCTCAAATGGTCTCTACTGGAATCTGACCTTCAATGAATTCCTCCATCTGGCATCCACCAAATAGTTCGTTCCTCTCAAAATTAGGATGGACATTGACAAATATCATTACAGAATTGGTTGGTATAGGAGGCGCCACATCAAGTCTATCAAGAAATTACCCTCCACCAACCCAGCCTACAATATTGATGAAGCTCTGTTTGCTCACTCCTTTAACAGGAATGAAGAAAAACTTTGGGAGTTCATCCAACCATTCTTAACCTCACTCCCTACTTCTCTGTTGTTACCCCGTTCAGCTAGAATCTGAACTTTGTAGTTGTATTTCTTTCTTAGTATTGTTTACTACTATGTACTGTTTGCCCCTTTATAGATGCAATTTCTTCCTACTTGTGCACTTCTCTGCATTTTTATCCTTTCTGTTAATGTCACAAAGGGGAGAAAAAGGTATAAAAATAGTATATGATACATTATTTATTTAAAGATTTTTTTTGTCATTAACAAAAAGGGGGAGAATTGTTGAGCAACTACCTCTAAGAAATTTAATGACTTTCTTAGTTTTTATAAAACTATGTTTTTGCTATGACAAATCTTTAAATATATATTATTTATACCACAACTTTTTTTTAACAGTATCCTCAAAATCTTCTAAGGCCACAACTGTCTCTCAGCATACTGAATCCGACTGTCATATTCGACTCCTTCAGAACAACAGTCAGAAGTCATCGAATTTTTTCTAAGTCCACATCGTTTACATACCATTCGACTGATGACTTCGACTCTTATAGTCGAATGTCTTTTTCTTTGTGATTCGACTGATGACTTTGACTCTTACAGTCGAATGTCTTTTTCTTTGTGATTCGACTGATGACTTCGACTCTTACAGTCGAATGTCTTTTTCTTGGTGATTTGACTGATGACTTCGACTCTTACAATCGAATGTCTTTTTCTTGGTGATTCGACTGATGACTTCGACTCTTACAGTCGAATGTCTTTTTCCTTGTGATTCGACTGATGACTTCAACTCTTAGAGTTGAATGTCTTTTTCTTTGTAATTCGACTGATGACTTTTACAGTTGTAAATCGAATCATAAAAATTCCCACCTAGTAGTCGAATCACCATGATCACTCATGAGTCACACTCACTCCAATCGACTCCTGTTCACATTCAACTACACTGACAATTCTGCACTTGTACCTTTTATATTTGTCAGCTCTCTATTTTCTAAACTATATGAAGATCATCAAATCTAGTTTGATTATCTTAAGCAAAATCAATAGGAGGATGGTTGTATGCAAACTTCGAAGATTATTAATATATTTTTGACAGGATTTGACATGTCTGCTTCTAAATTAATTTTCATGTGCTAAACATGTTCTGAAAAGTGTCTCATTGAAATCCTCAGTCCTGATGTCCTACCTTGCCTTATTGTTAACTTCACAAGACACATAGCATTTATGTAAAACCCAGACGCATGGCATCTGACCATCTCACCTACCGCCGACAGACCCATACTTTAACTTTTTATCTATCTATCTGTTGCCTGTAATATTTGTGGGATACTAGGTTCCATACCTTGTACTGAATTTTTCTGACTCACCTACCTCAAGGGTATGGAGATACGGTTTCTCTTGTGTCTTGTCCTTGCAACAGGCATTTATTGAGCATGTGTTCAGCATGCCTCTCCCTCAGCTACTTGCTACAAGAGCTTATCTTCTAGCTGTTAACAAAATGAAAGACCTCGGGAAGAAGCATACTTGAAGGCCTGTTGGACAATCTCTTCAAGACTCAAAGGATCCAAAATTCCTCCTCAAATGGCTTTATTGCAAACGGCCACAAAGCTCCAACGGTCATCCTCTCAAACGGTCATATTTTTGAAGATTATAAAAGGAGCTCAAGAGGAAAAGAAGACAGACAGAGAGATACAGATAGATCATCCTTGAAGTGAGAATATAGAAAGTGCATTCAAGCCCCATTCTCCTGAAAGAGCCATTCGAATTCGTCAAGCTCTCTCAAAAGTCTTCATGCTTGACTTCCTCTGAGAGCTTCCTTGTATTCAGAAAATTATGTGGAGAATTTCTGTTTGTGGGTGGCAATTGTACTCAGTTTCAATTCTCTTTAGTCCACTCCTTTCACTTCAGATAGGATTTAGAGTCAATTCTTTATCTGTTGTATCCATCTGAAGTCTGTGTGCTTATGTGAGGCAAACACACCCTTATCAAATTTCCTTGAATTTGTGCAGAAGTTTTTTTCTCTGCACTTTGCCCCTCCTGTGTAGGGAAGGCCTTGGTAAAAAGGCATTGCTGTACCCCTGTATAGGGAAGACTTTCTTGGGATCAAGTGGGTTTTGTAATTCCTCTCAAGGGTGAGAGAAGGCCAGATTCATTGGCAGATTAGTGAAATCTCAAGTGGTTGGCTTGAGAACTGGATGTAGGACTTCGATGTGGGAAGGGCCGAACCAGGATAAAATCTGTGTCCAATTTTCTTGTGTGATTGTTCCCGTCAAGTCTACACTTGAATCACACACATCACTTTCTGTACTAACTTGTTTATTTAGTACTGTGATTTTCAGAAGAAATTTTAAAAGGTCAAAAGTCCTATTCACCACCCCCCTCTAGGACTGTTTTGCTTGCCATTTCGATCCAACAGTAGACAGCTAGGCTATCTCTTGTTGTTAGTAAACGTTGATGTGAATATTCACCAAAATAGTAATGCGAAATAGCTTGTTCTAAAAGATACACACAGAGTAAGCATAATGGAGGACGTGATCATCTCCATGCATGCAGAGATACGTTCAGTCCTCATAAATGAACAGATGTCAGAAGATATGCTTGACTTTGACTTTTCAACGCTTTCAGGAATAAGATAAATATTAAGTTGATGTAAGACATAAAATCGATGACTATATGACTTATGAAATTGTTATGATCAAGTCAGTTTAACTAAGTCGTTATAAGAAGCAAATCGTTATGTTCAATGAAGAAATCGTTATGAACACTTAACAAATCGTTATAGAAAGCAAGTCGTTTGTGGGAGTTAAAGAAATCGTTATGAGCGCTAAGGAAATCGTTATGAGCGCTAAAGAAATCGTTATGAGCGCTAAAGAAATCGTTATGAGCGCTTAAAGGAAATCGTTATGAGCGCTGAAGAAATCGTTGTGCGAAGCAAATCGTTATGCAAAGCAAATCGTTATGAGTGCTAAAGAAATCGTTATGAGCACTAAAGAAATTGTTATGCAAAGCAAATTGTTATGAGCACTAAATAAATCGTTATGCAAAGTGAATCGTTATGAGCTCTAAAGAAATCGTTATGCAAAGCAAATCGTTATGAGCGCTAAAGAAATCGTTGCGATGAGCAAATCATTACGAAGTCTGAAGAAATCGCTGCGATGAGCAAATCGTTACGAAGTCTGAAGAAATCGTTGTGATTAGCAAATCGTTGCGAAATCTGAAGAAATCGTTGCGATGAGCAAATCGTTACGAAGTCTGAAGAAATCGTTGCGATGAAAAAATCGTTACGAAGTCTGAAGAAATCGTTGCGATGAGCAAATCATAACGAAGTCAGAAGAAATCGTTGCGATGAACAAATCGTTACGAAGTCTGAAGAAATCGTTGCGATGAGCAAATCATTACGAAGTCTGAATAAATTGTTGCGATGAGCAAATCGTTACAAAGTTTGAAGAAATCGTTGCGATGAGTAAATCGTTATGAAAACAACTTCTTTTATCCAAGCAATGTTATGGTAAATCGTTATGGCTCTACTGAAATCGATGTAACATGAATAAAGTCGATGTGACTTTCAACAGAAGTCGATGTGGACTTAGAGAAATATAATCCTGAAATAATTAATGCTTCAGAAATATGATACTTACCAATATTAGCTTGTTTGACCTTTGTATATTTTCTGTACTTAAGACTTATGAAAAATAGGTTAGAAATTTCGATAGGGTTTTATTAATCACCAAAATAAACATGTAATTAATTAAAATTGTATGGAGACAGACTGATCATCAATCTCCCCCTTTTTGGTGATGACAAAACTTATCAGAAAGCATGAATTTGCAGAATGTAATATTTCAGACATGCTAAGAATGTTTCTCCCCCTTTTTGTCATGAAGCAAAAAGATAAACTTCGACAAAGAAGTAGAAAAAAGATGGAAGGGCACTCAACCAAATATATTGATCAGTTTTGAGGAGTTACAGATAAATAATAAGCAGGGGATAACAAGGAGCCAAAGCGCCTGATGATAGGGAGTGCCTGGCGTTCCTGCTCTTCAAAAAAGCTTGAAAGGCCCCAAATTCATTTGGTAGGAGGGTCCCATGATGGGAGCCATCCTTTTGATATGAAGCTGCCTTTGATCTGAAATGAAATCCCCATATTAGTACTGCCAAGGGCTAACTTGTAGGTTAAGAATGACCCAAAACTGGCAAACCGAAGGAAGGCATCAATCTTGAGGGGATAGTCAATTTGAAGGGATCTAAGCTCTTTCTTTAAAGCAAAGAAAACCTTGTATCTTTCAACCCAGGTCAGATAGGAATCCCGGATGAGGTGAAGAGAGTTGGCATCCAAAAATTCACCGGGAGTCAAAGGTGGATGATTTGAGCTGGCCTGAGAAGCATTTATATCTGCTAGCTGCTAAGCAGACATGGGATAGACCTTCGTCCAATCATCTAGAGACAGCCTGTCACATTCAGAGAGAATGGGGGCTAGAACATCTGCCTTGATATGCCCTTGAAGATATTGCTTGAAGACAAATCTTGGGAAAGATTGGTCACGACCATCTTGCACAAATAACCTGGCCATTACCCTTGCAGCTCGTTCAAAGATAAGTGTCCCCACAGAAGAGTCCATAACCAAAGCATGGAGAGGGGGAAGGAACACTACATCAGGAATAACTAAGGTAGCAAAATCAACTCTAAGGGAGTCTGAAGGAGCTGTGCATGAACTGAGAGCCCTGATGGCTTCCCAGAATTGACCTAGCTGAGATTTAGGGAGGCAATTTACATAGAAGTAGTTACTGTACATCTGATACTGCTTGATAAACTTAATTTCTTTCTGAATGAAGGGTCTAAACAGATGTTTATGATGGATCTGGAACCACTCAGAAAGGGGAAGAGGAGCTTCCCTAGGTGGATATCTGGCAGCTTGAACTCGACGAAATTGACTGTACAGATCTTTGTTGCTCCGAGCCCACTGCTCTTCAGATTTGGCTTCAGTCATGGAAAATTTTTTTGACTGTTAAGCCTTAGAGAGATGGGTGTAAGGAAAGATGGTGGCAAGATGATCAGAAAGATTTTGGAAGGGAAGGCCAAAAATGTGGGCAAAAACTACCTTTTGAAGATATTCTTCATAGATAAGTTTCTGCTTATTGGGGATAGAAAGGGAAACCAAAGAGGAGGATAACAGAGATCAGAGGAGATAGGATGAGTGGAGGAGAGTCTCCTCTTTTTAGAGACAGGACTAGAAGAGCCTGTCCTGTGAGTGTGGGTGCCAATAGCCAGGACTGAATGAAGTATTGCTACCTCAAATTCATCCTTGATATCCTGGATTTCAACCTGAGTGAGTTGGGCACCCTCAAGAATGATGGTAATAAAAGAGGGAGGTGTAGGTGGATTGAAGATAGAAGCAAGAGTTATGGTAGGAAGAGCAAAGGTTTCTGAGGAAGAAGGACCAGAAGAAGATGGCCCAGCTGAAGAGGATGCTGGTGGAAGCTGAGGAGAGGATGGTGGAGAAGGAACGATGGAGGAAGAAGCAGGAGATAAGGCAAGTTGAGAGGGAAATGGTTGGGGAGAGGAAACAGATCTTGGACGAGGTCGTTTAAAGGTGGTTGGAGCTGGAGGTGCAGTGGAAGAAGATGGTGGAGAGGGAGCAGCTAGAGTGGGAAGAGTAGAAGAGGCAGGGGGCTCAGGAGCCTGGTGGCCTTGCTGGAGCATCATCACTAATTGGCCCGGATGGCCCTGCATTATCTTCACTTGGCCCTGAAGGCTCACGCTCTTGAGAAGTAGGATCTTTGGGCCCTACTGCCTTCAAAAACTCAGACACCATTATCTTCTTAGAGCTCAGTTCCTTATTGAACCACTTCATGGCATTATTTATATGAGAAATGTCATTTGACATGTATTCCTGGCGCACAATGACAGAACTCACAGCTGACTGCACTGAGTCCAAAACTGCACCTTGATCATCCAATTTCTTCAAGATGGGCTTCAAGTGCACCGTCTTTAGAAGTTTCTTCTACCTTTTGTGAGAATTTTTCTTGTTTTGTCTTCTCCTTTCCATTTGCTCCTCGACCTCTGTTTGAGCTTCAATATGCCCTTCATTCACAGGAGCATCTTCAGGATGTGCCCCTTGAGATGCTGCTTCCTTCTCATTATCTTGCTCCCCCTGAATAGGAGCCTCCTCCACAATTCTTTCTTGCTCCCCCTGAATAGGAGCCTCCTCCACAATTCTTTCTTGCTCCCCCTGAATAGGAGCATCTATTAATACTGAATCTTCAATGTGGCCAGATGCCACAAACGGTTCAACCAAACTCCCACCAATGTTTTGAATCACTGGGGAGGAGTGAATGGAATCTAATACTTGACGAAGTACAGATGCCACAGAGGAGGTGGGAAGAGGATCCTCTGAACTTCTGATAGAATCTGTCACTGCTACATTTTCTTGAGCTACCGGAGTCTCCATTGCAACTTCTCTGTTGACAGCTACTTCCACTGAAGCTCTAGGTACTGCGGCCTCTTCTGCTGCTGGTTCTGCAACTGCTGATGGACCCTCTGACTCTACTGCTATTGCTTCGAGCTGAACGACTTGGGCTTCCCCTAGGATGGGTTCACCCTCAGCCACTGAGGTCTTGGTCCATACTCCATTGACCATAGAAAAACCACTTTTCCTTAGATTTCGGGACCTAATTGCTTGGCCCATCTTTTCTACAACGGCGCCAGAAACATCTACTCCAAAGTGCTGAAAAACTTTGGTGAGCAAATGAGCATAAGGTAAGGATACATTTAGCTTACTCTTGGTATCCCAAATTTGATCACGGGCAAACTTCATTCTTTCCATCATCACTTCGGCCATGTTCATTTCTTGGTTCTAAACGGCCCAAAACGTCATATCAGAGTCTACCTTGGTGCATGTCGAGAAAGTAGCACTTCTAGGAACAAGAATTTGACAGACTACGAAGTGCAGAAGGCGATTGAAGGCATTCAACTGATTGATATCCAATTTGCCATCTTTCAGTCTAAATTCTGAACCAACAATACCTAGACCCTTTGCCTGGGTGTCCACTGAGTGGATTCCACTATGACCAGACGTGCTCACATTAAACAGGGTCTTCAAAACTTCATGATCAATCTTGATTTGGGTTCCCTTGACAGATGAAATCAAGGACCCATCTGCCTCTGTTCTTAAACACACATAAAACGCCTTCACGAGGTCTGTATAGCTTACCTTAGAGAAGGTGGTGATTCCCATCCACTACATCCTTCTCATAGCGGCCACTACACTGAAATACCCATTCCTCTCAAGATCTGCAAACATCTACCGCCTTATTCCTGCAAAGCTTGGTCTTTACGAAAGTAAATCTTTCCTGCTGCTCTGTCGATAGAAACTCAGCGCTGTAGCCAACCAAACTGCCGGAGATAATGGACGATGCCATGGACTTTGGGTGAGGAAGATTTTCTGGGGGTTGATGTGGAAAGAGGAGAGAAAAGCCCTCAAGAAATTCTTCGCGGGAAGAAGAGAGTGCTTCAAATTAGCAGAAAGTCGATGTCGGAGTTGTTACGGCATCGGCTCAGGCAACCAGACGAAAGAGGGAAAAGGTGTAAGGCAGGAGATGAATCGTTTTCACATCGATTTTGGGGTTAAATAAGGTTTTACCGAAAAACGAAGCGCCAAAAGGTGGCAGAAAAACGACAAATAAGCTTGACCAACCTCAGCAGACGTTATAAGGAGAGCAACCAGGAAGGAATGATTTAAATTTTTGCTCAAAGCCATGGAGAGAAAATTTACTTAATTCTAAAAATTTATATACCAGTTTTAAATAGAAATCTTTTCACAAATTACACATGCCCAATTCCCTTCTAAGAGATGTGAATCTCTCTTCAGGTAAGGCTTTGTGAAAATATCCGCTAACTGACCATTTGTGTCAATAAAAGATATTTCTATGTTACCGTTTGCTACATGATCACAAATAAAATGATATCTAACCTCAATATGCTTGGTTCTTGAATGTTGTACTAGATTTTTGGTGAGATTTATAGCACTTGTGTTGTCACATAATAGTGGGATAGACTTGATGTGAACTCCATAGTCCTCAAGCTGTTGCTTTATCCATAGGAGTTGTATACAGCAACTTCCAGCAGCCACGTACTCAGCTTCAACTGTTGAGAGTGCTACTGAATTCTGCTTCTTGGAGGACCAGGATATCAGACACCATGCAAGGAATTGACAACAACCACTGGTGCTTTTTCTATCTAATTTGCATCCAGCATAGTCAGCATCAGAATATCCTATCAAATTAATTTCACATGACTTTGGATACCACAGACCTAAGTCATGAGTTCTAGCTAAATATCTGAAATTTCTTTTGACATTGATTAAATGAGATTCTCTAGGATCTGCTTGATATCTAGCACACATACATACACTAAATAAAATATCAGGTCTGCTAGCTGTTAAATAAAGTAATGAACCTATCATACCTCTGTAGTTCTTTTGATCTACTTTCTTACCATTCTTGTCACTATCCATCCTTGTTGATGTGCTCATAGGTGTTGATAGTGGCTTGGCATTGTCGAATCCAAATTTCTTCAGAAGTTCCTTGGTGTATTTTGCTTGACAGATGTGGGTCCATCTTTTCCTTGCTTGATTTGTAGTTCAAGGAAATAATGAGTTCTCCCATCATGCTCATTTCAAACTCTCCCTGCATCAACTTTTCAAAATACTTGCAAAGGGATTCATCAGTAGATCCAAAGATAATGTCATCTACATAAATCTGTACAAGTAATATACTTTTAACTTTCGATTTTACAAATAGAGTGCTATCTACTTGTCCTCTAGTGAAACCATGGTTTAATAAAAAAGAGCTAAGCCTTTCATACCAGGCTCTTGGTGCTTGCTTTAAACCATATAATGCCTTATGAAGTTTAAAAACATGGTTAGAAAATTTTGTATCATCAAAACCTGGAGGCTGTTCAACATACACTTCCTCCTTAATAAAACCATTTAAAAAGGCAGATTAACATCCATTTGAAATAACTTTAAATCTAGAGCAGATGCATATGCAAGTAAAATCCTAATAGCTCAAGTCTAGCTACAGGAGCATAGGTTTCATCGAAATCAATGCCTTCCTCTTGGGAATAGCCTTGAGCTACCAGCCTGGCCTTGTTTCTTAAAATCACACTAGCCTCATCCAATTTGTTTCTGAACACCCACTTGGTGCCAATAACTGGATGGTCTGATGGTCTCGGAACAAGTGACCATACTTGGTTTCTCTTGAACTGATCAAGTTCATCTTGCATGGCTATAATCCAGGATTCATCAGTGAGAGCTTCATTGACTGTTTTAGGCTCTATTTGAGAGACAAATGCTAAATAATCACAAGGTAATTACATTACCTCTTGTTCTTACCCCTACAGATGGATCACCAATAATGATCTTAGGTGGGTGATCTTTCTTGTATCTCCACTCCTTGGGAAGATTTTCATGTGTAATATCTTGTTGTTGTAAGTCTTCCAAAGGTGGATCATCCCTGTCTTCAATTGAGGTATCCTTTAGTTTCTTGGACAGTTCGTCTGCATCATCATTGTCACTTTCTTCTTCCTTTCTCCAGGAAGGGTTAGTCTCATCAAAAATAATATGCACAGACTGTTCAATCAAAAAGGTACGTTTGGTAAATATTCTATAACCTTTGGGTTAGAAGCATACCCCATGAAGATGCCTTCATCTGATTTGGCATCCAACTTATCAATGTCTCTTTTGCCTTGTTGTGGATGAAGCATGGACATCCAAAAGTTCTGAAGTGACTGATCTTTGGTTTCTTCCCTTTGAACAACTCATAAGCGGTTTTCTTCAATATTGGTCTATCATTACTCTATTAATGATGTAGCTTGCTGTGTTTATTGCTTCAGCCCAAAATACCTTGGTAAGTTATATTCTGACAACATTGTCCTAGCCATATCCAATAAGGTTCTATTCTTCCTCTCAGCAACTCCATTTTGCTGTGGTGTCCTTGGTGCTGAGAAATTGTGTTCAATCCCTTCATTTTCACAGAACTTTGCAAATTTCTCATTCTGAAATTCACCTCCATGATCTGATCGAATACTAAAAATACTGAATTTCTTGTCTTTCTGAACCTTCTTGCTAAAATTGATAAAGCTTTCAAATGTATCATCTTTATGTTTTAGGAATGACACCCATGTAAATCTGGAGTAGTCATCAACAATAACAAAACCAAAGTTCTTTCCTCCAAGACTGGTGGTCCTCATTGGCCCAAACAAATCCATATGAAGGAGTTCCAAAGGCTTTGAGGTAGTTACAACAGTCTTCGACTTGAAGGAGCTCTTAGAATGCTTTCCTTTGGCACAAGGTCTACAAACACCTTCCATCTTAGTGCTGACTTTTGGCAGACCTCCACAAGATTTTCTTTAACAACTTTCTCATACCATCTATGCTGCAATGTCCCAATCTTCTGTGCCACAATTCAATTGATTGATCTTTATTTGCTGCTAAACAGACATTTTGATCCTTGAGTTCATCAACATAGAGCACATATAGATTCTTTTCTCTATTTGCCTCGAAAATTACTGCTCCATCCTTTAATGTGCTGCATTTTGACTCTTGAAACTGGATCTGATGACATCTGTCACAAAGCTAGCTGATGCTAATAAGATTATGTTTTAGCCCTTTGACACACAATACATCTTCAATAACTATCTTTCCTTTGTTGTTCACAAAACCACTGCCTATCACTGTTTCTTTTCCGTTATCTCCATATGTAACAGTTCCTTCTTCATTTTGAAGATGAGAGAATAGCTTTCGATTACCTGACATGTGCCTTGAGCACCCACTGTCTAGATACCATTTGGATGCTCGAGAGTTATCCTGAAATGAAAACATTAAGTTTTAGGTAGCTAAGTTCTTTTGGGTCCTGATTGGTTAGTATCACTGGTTTCACTTTTTATTATCCATTTCTTATGTTTAGGTTGACATGTAGTTATAATATGTCCTAATTTGTTACAGTGACTGCAGTAGGACAATTTGGTTACTTTTTCTATATATTTGAAATCTGCCTTGTATGCAATGTCTTGTTCAGGTACAAATTTTGGTGTTGGATATATTTTAGGATAAACTATGGTTTCTTCATTATCTGGGGGTGTATATCCTAATCCATTTTTCTTCTTACCTGATCTTCTGGCACCTTTTAATATTAGGGAGTTTTTTCCATTAGTGAATTTTTCTAACGTGCTGGATAACTGTATATTTTCTTCTATTAGTGTCTTAATTTTAGTTTTCAGTTCGTCTGAACTTGCTTGTTTTTCTAAATTAGTTATTTGTTCATTCTTATCCTTTAAATCTTCACATAACAAGTCATTTCTTCGTTTAAGTTCAGTTAACTATTTTTCTAGTTGTTCATTTTCTGATTTTAGATCTGAGTTTGTGTTTTCTAGACAAGCATTATTTTTCTTACTTACTTTTAATAGTTTGGTTACTTCTCTATATTTATTGTATAGTTCATTGAATGCTTCCTCTAAATTATCCGAATCAGAATTATTGCAGGAATCAAACGAGGAGTCAGATGTTACCTTACCATCTGTATTTGCCATGAATGCTAGGTTGGCTTCTTCTTTATCATTGCTCGAGCTTGACTCACTGTCTGAGTCGCTGCTGTTTTCCCAAGCGGCTGCCATTGCCTTTTTCTTATATTTCCTGAATTTCTTGGAGCTCTCTCTTTTTCTGAATTCAGGCTTCTTGAGCTTTGGACATTCAGCTTTGATATGTCTAGGTTTCTTGCACTCATAGCATATTGGTTCTCCTTTCTTCAGATCATTTCCTTCTGACTTCTTAAACTCTTTGTTTTTCTTAAAGAATCTTTTGCCATATTGAAATTTCTTTTTCTTGGCTAAAATCCGCTGCAGTCTTCTTGATAGCATTGCTTCTTCATTTTCACTGTCATCAATACTTTCATTTTCATCTGAGCTTGCTTCTGATGAGTCTTCTTCAGCTTTTAAAGCATTGGAGTGCTTCTTTCTACTTGAAGACTCTCCTAGCCTTTCCATATTGATCTCATGGGCCATAAGGGACCCAATGAGCTTTTCTAAAGACATCCTTTTCAGATCATTAGCTTCCTCAATAGCTGTGACCTTTAGGGTCCACGAGGAAGGTACAGATCTAAGAATTTTCCTCACCATGTCTCCAATCTCATAGGTTTTCCCAAGTCCAGCCAATCCATTTGTAATATCTGTGAATTGACTGAACATTTGAGTTATGGACTCACCTGATTGCATCTGAAATCTTTCATATTGAGTAACAAGAATATCAATTCTTGTCTCCTTCACCTTGTCTGTGCCTTCATAGGTAATTCTAAGCTTTTCCCACATCTTCATTGCGGATTTGCAGGCTGAAACTCTGTTGAATTCCTTTTTGCTTAGTGCACAGCACAGAATGCTCTTAGCCATACAGTTTAAGGAGATCTTTTTCCTATCATCATCTGTCCACTGAGCTTTCTCATTTGTGACCAGGAGATCACCTTCTTCTACTATTGACCATATCTGATAGTCGTGACCTTGGAGAAAGTACTCCATTCTGGTCTTCCAATAAGCATAATCTTCACCATCAAAGAGAGGGGGTCGGTTGACAGACTGACCTTCAATGTTACCTTGGGCTGCCATGGATCTTTACTCTTCAGATCGTTGGATCTTTCTTCTTTGTCGAAGAGACTCGCTCTGATACCACTTGTTGCCTAGTTGACGAGCCCAGGGGGGGTGAATGGGTCTTTTAAAAAATTATTTGATTAGTACCTGTACTTAAAACATTCACACAAGGATGGCCTTCGAAGAAGGTTAGAGAAGGTTAGTAAAAAAGACAAACACACAATAAGCAATCACACAACACAAGGAATTATCCTGGTTCAGACCTCCTCTCCTTAGGCGTCCTACGTCCAGTCCATGAGCAACAACTCAGGATTCCACTAACTAGGGTACAGTCCCCCTACAAACAATACAACACCCAACTTAGCTGGTCTTCCTTCACAAGAAGGGAACTACAACACCCTGGATCCCTCACCAGGTCTTCCTTCACAACAGAAGGGAACACAACACCCTGGCTCCCCACCAGGTCTTCCTTCACAACAGAAGGGAACAACAACACAAGAAGAATAAATAGGAATTCAAGCCCCTAGATCAAGCTTTAGCAAGAAAAGATCGAGACTACTAGCACTGAGAGCAAATAATCTAAACAAGGCACTCTCTCAGAACTACACTGGCCCTCTTAGAATCTCTATTACAGCACAGAGAGCAAAGAGCTAAAGACACACTGGAATTGAATTCTTGGCTCTTAGATTCTTTCAGAAGATCTGGAAAGCTTATTTTCTCAATCGTGGGTCTCTCTCTTCTATATTTCTTCTGGAGCTGATATCTTGAATTTATATCTCCAATTTGAAATGTAGACGTTGAAGTAACCGTTGTCTCTTAGTTTGGTAGACGTTAGACTGCTTGACACTTGGAAGCTTCTAGTCAACAATCTTTTATCCAATTGAGCAAGCAAAGAGATAAGATCTTCTGGCGTCTATATGGTCCAACGTTGTATGACAGAAAGTCTTTAGGACCCTGCATATATTAAATGCTAGAATAGTAGACAGCTAGGCTGTCTCTTGTTGTCAGTAAACGTTGATGTGAATATTCACCAAAATAGTAATACCAAATAGCTTGTTCTAAAAGATACACACAGAGTAAGCATAATGGAGGACGTGATCGTCTGCATACATGCAGAGATACGTTTAGTCCTCATAAATGAACAGATGTCAGAAGATATGCTTGACTTTGACTTTTCAATGCTTTCAGGAATGAGATAAATATTAAGTTAATGTAAGACATAAAATCTATGATTATATAACTTATGAAATCATTATGATCAAGTCAGTTTAACTAAGTCGTTATAAGAAGCAAATCGTTATATTCAATGAAGAAATCGTTATGAACACTTAACAAATCGTTATAGAAAGCAAGTCGTTTGTGGGCATTAAAGAAATCGTTATGAGTGCTAAGGAAATCGTTATGAGCGCTAAAGAAATCGTTATGAGCGCTTAAAGGAAATCGTTATGAGCGCTGAAGAAATCGTTGCGCGAAGCAAATCGTTATGCAAAACAAATCGTTATGAGCGCTAAAGAAATCGTTATGCAAAGCAAATCGTTATGAGCGCTAAAGAAACCGTTGTGCAATGTAAATCGTTATGAGCGCTAAAGAAATCGTTATGCAAAGCAAATCGTTATGAGCTCTAAAGAAATCGTTATGCAAAGCAAATCGTTATGAGCGCTAAAGAAATCGTTGCGATGAGCAAATCGTTACGATGAGCAAATCGTTACAAAGTTTGAAGAAATCGTTGCGATGAGCAAATCGTTGCAAAGTCTGAAGAAATCGTTGCGATGAGAAAATAGTTATGAAGTCTGAAGAAATCGTTGCGATGAACAAATCGTTACGAAGTCTGAAGAAATCGTTGCGATGAGCAAATCGTTACGAAGTTAGAAGAAATCATTGCGATGAGCAAATCGTTACAAAGTCTGAAGAAATCGTTGCGATGAGCAAATCGTTACGAAGTTGAAGAAATCATTGCGATGAGCAAATCATTACGAAGTCTGAAGAAATCGTTGCGATGAGCAAATCGTTATGAAAACACCTTTTATCCAAGCAATGTTATGGGTAAATCGTTATGGCTCTATTGAAATCGATGTAACATGAATAAAGTCGGTGTGACTTTCAATAGAAGACGATGTGGACTTAGAGAAATATAATCTTGAAATAATTAATGCTTCAGAAATATGATACTTACCAATATTGGCTTGTTTGACCTTGGTATATTTTCTGTACTTAAGACTTATGAAAAATAGGTTAGAAATTTTGATAGGGTTTTGTTAATCACCAAAATAAATATGTAATTAATTAAAATTGTATGGAGACAGACTGATCATCATTATGATCTCATTTTATACACCTGATAATGGGTTGTCCAACTTATTTCCTAATTACGATAATAAGTCACACTAACTCTTCAATATACCCCAAATGACTTTTATTGACCCAAATTTCTCTATGGATCATTATAGGATATTATTTGAAGTCCATCTATAATTTTTATTTAATTTTCTGACTCATCTAAGTATGTGTGTTAATGATTTCCTGACTTATTCTCTGATTACGATACTCAGTCGCCAAACGCCTTAACCTTGGACCATCTGATTTTTCTTTGCGCGAATTTCTTCATGGTCATTAGGGAGTATTATTTAGAGTTGAACTATGGTTTTTTATGAAATTTTGTAATGGGTTTTTTTATGTACGATAATGGCACGTATGTTTTTACTATTTCACTAACATTGAATTTATCATTTTTAATTTATTTCTAATTTTCCAATTACTGAATTTCCGAGGTGTTACATCCTCCCCTACTTAAATGAATTTGGTCCCCAAACTAACATGTGTTTATAAACTGTCCTTACGAAGAATCTATTTGTGAATTGCTCATAATATAATGATTGATTGATGATGTAACTTCAGGGTCAATTAAAAGTGAGTTAGAAAGAATACCTCTCTCATACCTCCTTCCTTAGTTTTTTTGCCATTTATTCCCTGAGCTTGATTTCTCATTTGGGCAATCCTTAACCTTGTGGTCTTGGCTGCCACAACGGAAACATTTGTCCTGAAATTTCCAGCACTCCTTGGACTGATGATTTATTTTGTTGCAATGCTCGCATCTTTCTACAAGAGCAGGAACTAGTTTCTTCTTGCACTTCTTTCTCTTGTGCGACCTGTTACTGTTGTTGGCCGTTTCTCCTTGGCTATAGGTTTGGAGTTTCCTGTGGTTGTAATTTGTTCTTTCTTATTAGTTTCGCCAACTCCTTGGTCATCCTTAGACCTTTCCTTTCCATTTGTATCTCCCTTCGCCATTATTAAGACATCCTCTATCAGTTGAGCAGCTTGTCGTAGTGTTTTAGTTAATCTTTGGACCGATCTCTGTTCGTCCATAGATGGTGTAGGTATATCCTCCATTGCTGTTTATTTAAGTTCCTTCAAAATAAACTATCATACGGTCACTCTTCTTTACTCCTTGTTAATGCCTTGTAACTTACAATATTTAGTTATTAATAAAATTTTGGACTTAGCCCATGTTTCTACCCAATCTCACCAGTTAGGTACAAAGTTCTTGACACAAGTTGAGGGTTCTAATGACGCTTATCCTATCATTCCTGATTGCCTAGGACTTAGGGAAAGCCCAGGCTTTGATACCAACTGCCACGCCCCAATATTTAGCAGCGAAATAAATTCCAGAAGACGTGAACGATACAAATAGACGTATCATAGTTGAATAGTGTAGAGTCATAATTTAAACGCAATAACCCATTTGAGACCATAATATTGTCACCAAAAGTATGCTTTATTCCATTTCAATTCAATAGTTACAAGCTTACATAAGAAGAACCCACTAAAAGGTCCCTTATTCAAATGAAAATGTTTTGCTAATACATTGACTACTCAAATATCTATTCCTAATACTTCATCTTCTCAATGTCGGGTCCTCATCACTCTTGCCCTGCCCCATCTAACTCCTCTAGTTCCTCATCACTACCTTAAAAGGACAGGATGATAGGGGTGAGCGAACTAGCTCAGAAGGATTTACATCTCAATATTATGCGGGCACTAATATACATGATTAGCATTTTAAATAGGCAGATATGCACATGAACATGATGACAATGCATGCAATACTAACAGGTTGAATCGCGGAATAGAACGGATGTCATATCAAATCAAATATCGAGTTGCATATACAATGGACAGATATTTCAAGAGTAGAATCACATCAAATAAATTGGCCATATTCATACAGATATCATGTATTCAAATGAACAGACATATCATATCAAATCAAACTTATCATATCATATCAAACGAAGGCACATTCACACAAATCTTGCATATCGTATCAGTGCCATGCCAAAACCACAAGTCCATACTCCCGCATTTAATAAGTACGTTGGGGCGCTCTTCCCCAGACCAGACAGGGCCCCTATTGCACAAACATTGGTCAAATAGACCGAAGTCCCATATTGTGCCGAACAAACATATTCATATTATGGCCACAAGTTTCAATGACAAGCTCATAGTAATAGAGACATGATCAATCATAGAGTCAAGGTATGACAAACGCTCAAGAGATCAAATGGGCAGTATAACGACGTATCTTATATTTCATAATTCATTAATGTCTTGACATGAGGATGACGAATGACAGATCGTACGCTGAACATGTGCTCTCTATCTCCAGGGTACTTCATGGTACAACCAGCTCGGCCTCTATGTGGGAATCCATAGAGATCAGAGACTTACGAAGGTCATAAGGAAAAGATCGCTAGTCTTGCCGATTCGGAATGACCGGCAGAGAGCTCCCAATTCCCCAAGAATGGTGTTCCTATTCGTGCTAAGGTGTAAGTGACGAGTCACGAATCGTTCCTATCATGTATGCAATATGAACAAATAATTGAAACATCGGAAAACATATAACTTAAGGAAACTCATATACAAATTATGATGAAACACTTTAACTAAACAAGTCTACGCTAACATGTGTTCATCCATACATTCATATCATATTCTTATCATGTCAAACTTACACCAAGCTAGATCACAAAGTAATAATCAATCAGCATAAATCAAATGCTACAAATTACAATCATCTTCATATCATTACCATTTTTCAATGGGTTGATTGCTTTTAGGTCCATGCATACTATATAACACCATGCACATGCTGATAGACTAAGAAGACTAACAAGCTAACTGACTGGCCAAAAAGTATAGTCTCGGGTCGGTCTGTGAAGAGCGTCCAACACAGTGGACGTTTTTCCAAAATAGTGTACAGGTAAATAGGTCAAACGGTGCAGAAAACTGAATCTCGTCGGCCTAGTTGGCCGCCGTTCAAAGTGAATCGTGTCGGGTCATCCTGACGCAATCATGAATAATCATTAAATAATACGTTGGGTAGGAAAACGGCATGAAACGCGTCCGGGGATCCCGCCACGGTTCAGACCGGGCATCGACTCCCACGCGGTACGAAGTCTCATGCGGCCGTTGACCGGTCAGCATGTGAATAGCGTCACACCTCATGGATGCCTTTTAATGGATTGCATCGGACCAGGCTGACGCAATACTAGGTGCTGGAATCGCATCGCCTGGACCAGACGCGATTCCTAGCTTAACCCGAAAATGCAGGATAACCAACCACTCTTCTGGCCATGCTTATATCTCTCTATCTACTGATATTTAGGCAAAACATCCAACATAAAAGATGACCAAAACGACTAGTAGAAGAACTTTCATGTTGGGTGTTTGACCAAATTCTGTCCCAAATCACATCAAAACATGAAGAACGTAAAAGCCATGTGCAACCAGAAAATGCAGTATCATGCAGTGGTTCTCTTACCATGCTTATAGCTCTCTAACGAATGACATTTAGACAAAACGTTTAACATAAAAAATGACGAGAACTACTAGTAGCATAACTTTCATGCTGGAGATTTAGTCTAATTCGGTCTCAAATCACATCCATAATATAAAGAACATGAAAAACTCTGATGTGCGCGATATAGGGAAACGTCTAATACTCAATGTATACTCCATGAAAATTAGGCAAATGAATTGAAAATGAACCTAGACTCGGAGCTCTAGAAGATGGTATTGGTTTTATTTAATCTTGGCCCGAGAACATCTACCTTTGAATGCTATGAACTCCCTGCAGGTTTCTGGGTCGATGCAGTGGCTTGGGGAAGATGTCGTTCACGAATCCAAGCCCTAGGGTCATCCTCCTTGCTCCTGAGTGTTCTTCCCATGACCAGCAATGAAGGGAGCATGCTAAAGTCGGCCATAGGGGGTCTTAAGATGGTTTTATAATGCTGGGTTTTCTTAATTCCGAGTTTGGGGTTTCTAAATCTTGTGGTAGGAATCCTAGCATGACTAGAACTTCCATAAGAGCTATTTCCATCCTAAAGCAACACCAATTAGCAAGTAGTAGAGAACAAATTTCTGTTCTCATGTTGGGCTTAGGTTTGGGTCATGATTAACGACTTAATGAACTCATGTCTAAGCTTAAATGACCCATTTTACTACTAGGTATTGGGTCAATACGAATTTTAAATATTATTTCCTTTTTATTTGACAACCTATTGGCCCAATAAATATGATTTGACCTCAAACATATATTTTACTTTAGTTCGTTATATTAAATAACCGGTTTCCGACTTAGTTTCCTAATTTGGGTAATTAGTCACATTGTGACGTACACTTGGCCAATCGGATTTTTTGTCGTACGAATTTCTTCGCGGAATGCTTAGGAATACTATTTAGGATTGATTATAATCTTTATGGAATTTTCTAATGTGTTCTCTCGCGTACAATAGTGGTACGTAACTTCTATCATTCCGATAATACAAAAGTTATTTATTTAATATTTTCATACTTGAATTTGTTCATGGGTCATAAGTTGTCCATTGATCCGATTTCTTTTATGGACTATCCCCGCATATTGTTTGGAGCCCACCATAAATTTCTCGTTTAGTTTATGATCTCATTTTATACACTTGATAATGGGTTGCCTAATTTATTTCCTAATTACGATAAAAAGTCACACTAACTCTTCAATATTCCCCAAATGACTTTTATTGACCCAAATTTCTTTATGGATCATTATAGGATATTATTTGAAGTCCATCTATAATTTTTATTTAATTTTCTGACTCATTTAAGTATGTGTGATAATGATTTCCCGACTTATTACGTGATTACGATACTCAGTCGCAAAATGCCTTAAATTTGGACCATCTGATTTTCCTTTGCACGAATTTCTTCATGGGTCATTAGGGAGTATTATTTAGAGTTGAACTATGGTTTTTTATGAAATTTTCTAATGGGTTTTTATATGTACGATAATGGCACGTATGTTTTTGCTATTTCACTAATATTGGATTTATCATTTTCAATTTATTTCTAATTTTCCAATTACTGAATTTCCCAGGTGTTACAGGTCGTCCCTTAACGTCGCCAGAAAGGATGCGCCAGTTGGCTTCCTTGGCGGGGAGTTATGCATTGAGGCTCCGGTTGAGGGGCTCTGCGGTTATCGCACCACTTGATCGTGGGGCACGTGCTGCGCAACCATTACAACCGTCGCAAGGAGGAGAAGAGGCTACTCGGATCCTTCTAGTCGACGGGTACCGAGTAGAGGCTTGTTTGGTGACTAGACCGGCTATTCGAGGCCTAGCGTCCGTGCGCAGCTTATGCTGGCGGGACTATGGCGTGCCTCAAGCAGGGTCAGTTTGGTAGGCGGCGCCCAGGCCGAAAGGCTAAACGGTGCCCGGAGTCTGCCCTTGGGATCTTGAAGGTCTTCGGATGTAGAGACCGTGCTCAGGACCTTCAGGTACATCCAAGAACATGTGGTGCCTGGGCGAAAAGCCACGCCCGCTTCGGGGCTATAATGGGCCATGATGGGCCCTATAGGCCTAGGTGGCTAGAAATAGCCACCACACTTGCCCCCCACACCCTCAAGTTGGCTCGGGAACCGTGATGGTTACGGGTGGAACTCTGCTCGAACATCACCCTCGCATTAAATGAGATGCCGACCTTGGAGGAGTGAACGGCCACAGAGCGATGCCATTTGAAGCTCCTCCTCTGGGGTGAAAAGATCTCATGATGACAACAGTGACGTGTTGAGTCATGGGCTTTGCGCAGTACGTTCGAACGGTCGCCTGGAGTGGGGGGAAACGTCGTTTTGACTTTTCAAATTCTGCGCCCCTTTTTCCCTTATAAGGAAGTGGAGGGGTAAAGGTGGGAGCCCACTCCTTGTCCCCCAAGCTTTCCTCGTCACTTTCTTCCTCGTGCTCTCCAACCATCTTCCACATTCACCGCTTCTGCTTCCTCCGGCGATGGTAGATAAGGGAAAGGCCATTGCAGTCGCGGAAGTGAGCTGGGTGGCACCGCCGGCATTCCGGGGACCAAAATACCGCTCTTACGAGGGCCTCCGCGAGCGCTTCCGGATCGGCGACGACTATGACAACGTCCTGGTGAAGGAGGAAGAGTCCTACATGGTGAACAAGCCTAACTGCATCGCCATTTCCCTCGATCATCTGGAGGCAGGATTCTGGTTGCCATTGCCAGAGGTGGCGAAGGCACTGCTAAACACGTAGGGGAACGTGCCGATCCAGCTAACGGAGAACTTGTGGCGAACGATCTGCATCTTCTGCATTGTCTACAAACTCCGGGAGGTTTGCGGCTCCGCGGTGGTCTTTTGAGCACAGTTCAGCCTCACGGCCTCGCCGATGTCGAGGGAGAGCATTTATTACACAAAACACCGCCCAATAGGATGTAGATCAACCTGGCGAAGAAGCACTCCAACAAAAAAGGATGGATGCACCGGATCTTCTTCATTTTCCGTCGAGAAGGTGCATCGGAGTGGGGATTCCCCACTCAAATCCTGTCGCCCAAGAAGGATAGATACCCCTTTTTGATCCAGGACGAGGTGAGGGCCTCAAATAGTCTGAACATGGCATCCGTGCGGAATGACAAAGCCTATCTGATAGAATTCCAACTCATCAAGCATGGTCTGAGCAAACCATGGAGTAAATATACGACCTTGTTTTCATCTTCTGCTCTTCGTCAATTGGTGGCCTTTTAACCCTTTCCTACTTCCTCTTTTCTTTGTAGGCACGACAGAGTTGGCTGCTGATAGGGACCAGGAGGCCATGGAGAACTATGCTGAGCAGATCCCCGTGACCGCCTTCTTGGTATACGCGAATGGGAATGTTCGTTCAGTAGAGCCAGCCTCCACCGTGGTGGTGGCACCAGTTGCGGTGATGCCTCCTTTGGCAGTAACTGAAGAGCGCCAGTCGCCAAGCCCGCACATTCTTGAAGAGAGGCTGAGGATACGCCTCAAGAAGAAGTCCGCGGTGAAGGTGGCATCGAAGAAGGTCCCGCAGCCCTTGGTCGAGGAGGAGGCCAGAGCAGAGGAGGGAGGTTCCCAACCTCAGAAGAAGAAGAAGAGAAAGCTGGTGAAGGTGGCGTCAAAGGCCGTACAGCGGGAGCACGAGGGGACGACAGAGGAAGAGGAAGAGGAAGAGGTCGGAGGTCCTCAGCTTCAGGTGCGAAAGAGGAAGAAGCTGACGAAGACGGCTGAGCAGGCAAGGCCGCAGATTGCAATAGAGATGAGGCCCCCATTAAAGGAAGGGGTCTACTTTGAGTTCGGGCTCGTCATGGTGGGCGACGAGTCTGAGGGCTCCGTTGAGGAGTGAGTGGGGATGTCTAGCTCCCAAGGCCCCATCGAGGGCCGAACCGAAGAGGTGGCTGCGACCGGAGCCTCGAGCACTGTAGCTGCAGAGTAGGTTGCAGCGGAAGGAGGTGAAGGGACATCCGCCAGAGGGGGTTAGGGGACATCGTGCCATGCAGAAGTACCCGAAGGGGCCACGACTACCGCATCGACGGCCCCTACGACAATGGCGTCGATGGCCCCAATGCCTTCGGCGATGCTGGCCCCAATTCCCCCCCACCGAAGTGGTTGCGGGAGCCCAGACAGCCACTGCAGGTTCCAAGAGGGCCGAGCAGACCGCCGAGGTCAAAGAAGGAAGCCTTTAAGAGTCTCCCACTACTGCTGAGAGCCAGGAGACGGTGGCTGGCACTAACGTCCTTGAGGCCACTGGAGGAGAGGGCTCTTTAGTGGGGCAGGCTAGCGGTACCGCTGAGGACAGGGCCGACTCCGAGGAGGATCGGAGACTGCTCACACAAGTGCTGGGGAGGAAGTTGCCAGCGCTTCCTTCAGAGGCAACACTGGAAGCAGCCCTGGAATGCCTTTAGGGGAATACCTCTAGGGTCCTTCCCTAATGCCCCACCACATCTTAGCTATAAGTGCTGGCGCGGTGCTAGCGATTGAGCCCGGAGGACACTCCTGAGCACTCGGGAGGGGCCTATAGAGCAGGGCATCAGTTTGAACAAGATGACGATGAGGATGCCGATGTGGAGGCGCTGGCAGATGGAGTCTCGAAGTCGCTGTTAGTGCTGAAGCAACTTGCTGTGCATGCTCGGAACCACAAGCAAATGTGGGAGGCCGAGTTTGCCTTCTACAAGGAGCTTGATGAATAGCACAAGGCCCACGAAGCCGAGCTGCAGAAGGAGGTTGAGAATCTCCAAGGTGCTCTCCAGACTTCTGGGCTCAACCTGACCATTGCCCGGGCAGAGAAAGAGGAGCTTGCCAATGTCTTGTCCGATGCCAAGGCCCGTGGAGTAACCGAATACAAGTAAGGGAAGGGCCCAGCTTCAAAGAAGACTTGGAGCAATACGGTGCACTCTGCTACAAGGTAGGCCTTGGGGCTGGAGAGGAGTGCAGGAGAAGACTGGCCACCATCGAGTATGCTTGTGATGCCTTCGAGGCTGCACTCAAGGAGTGCCAAAGATGGACCCAGGATCCGCGCCTAGATGGAGTGTGTTTCACACACTTCCAGTCGGGGCGGATGACCTTTGGGAGTGGTGGCGCAGGCCCCTCCGAGCAGACTCCATGACTGTATCTATTTTTCTTTTTTGTAGCTTGTCCTTGATGAGCCTTTTTAAGAAGAATCTGAATATATCCTCCTTTTATGTTCATGGATGGCTTCTCTGTTTCCCTTATGTTTGTTCTGTCCGAATCGAAATTCGTCGGCCATTTTAAAGGATTCGCAGTTACCGCGCAAGTCGTTTGGAACTGGGAGAAGTCTCGATCAGGGGTTTAAGCTGAACACCTTTTTGCTCAGAGGTACTGCACTATCCTTTCGAGCTGAATAGCATTGTAATGAGGATGTTCCGGATACCTTCTCAAGCAGGCCGAAAGAACTGGAAGAAGAGAAATAGGATGCTAAGCAGGAGGCTTTTTTAGGTAATAAGCCTTTAGGTTAGAAACATGCCCGGTTCTGGGTATGGCTTTGCCACTAGGAGTAGTTAGCTTGTAAGAGCCTTTTCCGAGAACCTGGGCCACCTGATACTGTCCTTCCCACTTCGGGTTGAACTTGCCAACTGCTCTTCGGGGGTCCGATGACGAGCAACGACGCATGACCAGATCACCCTTGAAGAAGCACCATTCCCGAACTCAGGTGTTGTAGTATTGTGCGAGTCGCTGTTGGTAGGAGACTAATCTGATGCTGGCGTCACTCTGGAGTTCGCTAAGCGTGTCAAGGTTCTCCCTAAGTGCGCGATTATTGGCAGCTTCGTTGAAGTCTATTGTTTGGATTGTGGGAAGAGACACTTCCAAAGGCACAACAACTTCAGATCCGTAGGCCATGTGGAAGGGAGTTTCCCCGGTGGCCACTCGTGCAGTTGTTCGGTGACACCATAGCATGTTGGGGAGCTCTTCGATCCACGAACCTCCTGCAGCTTCAACTCTAGTGCGTATCCCGTGTAGCAACATTCGATTGGCATTTTTGACCAGACCGTTTGCTTGGCGATGGGCTAATGAAGTGAAGTTGTTGTATATACCGAGCTCAGAGCATTTTTGCTTGAAGAATGTGCTTTCGAACTGCTTCCCGTTGTCGGAAGTGATCACCCTTGGAATGCCGAATTGGCAGAGGATGTTCTTCCATACGAACTTCCTCGTGGCCTGTTCGGTGATCACGGTAACAGGCTCTGCTTCGATCCTCTTGGTAAAGTAGTCGATAACAATGAACAAAAACTTCTTTCGCCCTTGGGCCTCTGGGAATGGACCCAGGATGTCGATCCCCCATCTGGCAAAAGGGCGCTGTTCGAACAGGGTATGCAGTTGTTCGGCCGGCTACTTAATGAGCTGCCTGAACTTCTGGCATTTTGGACACCTCCTGACGAAGGACATGCAGTCCTTTTGCAGGGAAGGCCACCAGAAGCCTTCTTGAACGATACTTCGTGCTAGTGTTCTGCCCCCCAAGTGGCTTCCGCACAGACCTTCGTGGACCTCCTCGACAGCCGGTGTAGCCTCCGTGGGGCTAAGGCACTGCAGAAGAGGTCTTGAGAGGAATCTCTTGTACAGACGTCCTTCAACGAGGGTGAACCTTTGGCAGCGTAGTTTGATTTTTCGAGCTTCGCTTTGGTGGGCGGAAGCTCTCCTCGAAGCTCGTAGGCGATGAGGGGATCCATCCAGCTTGGCTATAACGACCCGACCTTTCGGACCCCCGCCAGGGACCCCGAAGGTCGTGCCGCCACCCACGGATCTGAAGACCCAGAACGGTTAGAATTTAGTCCAGTGAGATAAGCAATGAATTCAAATAACTATAACAAGAGAGTTCGTACATTTAATAAAGAAATTATGTACAACATGTCCTAAATAAAGGTACAGTACAGAAAGAAAGGTGCAGTCCTTAAGGGGCATACCCCGAGGACTTGCAAAAAGACCACTCTCAACTCATGGTAAAAGCGCTCACACCCATAACTCACACTACTGGCAACGCATGGCGCCACAAACCGCCACCACCACCGTCCGACAACGAACTTCTGCGACAGCGAGTACCTACCTGAAGAGAGCAGGGGGGGTGAGCCTCGCGAACAAGGCTCAGCAGGGATTACCAGTCCTTTACCAGCCAGAGCAGCAGGAACTCCAACAAGCGGAAGCAAAACTACTCTACAAAGCAGTAAAGTGAGAAACACATACTGCAGAGTGCTACAAAGCAGCGGAAATAGAGAAACGCCTCGACCACAGCTTGAGTCAGGCCAAACATGACTCCCGCAGAACCAGCGGAGTCAAACACAATGCCGAAGCAAACCCTCGGCACCCACCCTCCGAGACAAAAAGCTCACGGAACCCCAGAGCAACCACGTGATACAAGAGTCTCACGACACAAGCACCAAACATCCCAGACCTCCACGAGGTCGGGAAGGAACAACCAGGTGTCATCCCGAGAGACACCAAGAAACCACGTGAGAACGACATCTCACCATAGGCACGGCCACCTCAGACCTCCACAAGGTCGAGGACCCACAAGCAGAACCACCTTACACCTCAGACACTGCACGAGGTCAGGGAACTACACTTACCCGTGCCACCATAGAAGGCACCAAAGAACGGGTTACCGAAACAATAGTCGGGTGTCGGCACTCGACACCCCGAGAGAACCCACAGAACGGAAACCACTAAACACGGCTCACGAGGCCAAACTAACCAAGCCCACGGAACCAGACACGGCTCGGCTACAACCCCCGTGCAAGCTAGGGCAACGAGAAACCATTCTTGGAAACAGCATGAGAAACACCGACATGCAAGAGCAACCAAGCCACCGCCACAGGTAGCTAGGAGGAGGACACACAGTCCACTCCTCTGGCACGTCGGCCGCCGACTCCCGCCTACAACCTCCCCGGTAGAGTGAGGCTAGCAAGTCACAACCAAGAACAACACAACCACCGCAGCCCGGCCGAGCTGCGGCCCCACGCCTGACCTCCCTACATGGCTCCGGAACCAACGCAGAGTGAGGTAGTGAGAAGGACTAGATGGTCCGCACCGAACGAGCGCCTGAACCACCTTGGAGACCCAGACTAGCTAAGAGAGCTCTACAAATGACTCTACGCCACTGCCCCCACCATTTTCCCCTTCTGCTCCAAGTCTGTGACTTGAGCACGCCCGCCGCCAGGAGAACTCCCTCAATAGACGCACGGGGCTGGGCGTCCCAGGTAACGGTAACAACCTGTCTCACGGACAAGCTCTCAAGTGCCAAGCACCGGGCGAAAGAGAACTGCCATGGCAACCACCACAGAAACGACACAGCTAGCTTGTAACCAAGACAAGCCAGCAGGCACAAGCACGCACGACATCCTTCCAGAAAAAACCCCTCTGAAGGGCCGTCGGCCAATGCCTGTCACAAACCACAGCCAGAAACCAGGCAACCATAACGCGACCACAGATGCATTGCCTTCTGAGCAAGAAGGCGGCACCCAACCTGTCGCCACCAGGTCGAGACGACCAGGGTGCCACCTTCTAATATTAATGCGACGTATCGACCTGTCGCATTCAGCATCAGGAGGCCAAACCCCAAAGCAAGTCAACAGACTCACAAGCCAACAAACATCAAGCCAGAAGGCGACAAGGAACACCGTCGCTATCTGAGCAGAACACGACATGGCTCCTGTCGCAACCAGAAATCGACAAACTATTGTCGCCTTCAGATTCAGAACGCGATGTATCGAACTGTCGCGTTCCTCATCTGAAGGCAGGGCCATTTGGGAAAAACCACCCCAAGTCCCACACCCCAAAGGGCAACAAAGACAAGGCCCCAATCATGAGGACTTGCCTCGTCCCAAGTTGGAGAGACCTCTCTCTAACCAACTTGGACCCGAGCCATTCCCCACCCTGACCAGAAACAAAAAAAGACAAGACAATGAGAACGCGACAGGGTCCCTGTCGCGACCAGAATGCGACAGAAACTACGTCGCCTTCTGATTGGTATTGCGATAGCCTTGCAGTCGCAATCGCAGTCAGAAGCACAAATCGAGAAATGGGGCCATTCCATGGTCCCCTAAGCTACAATAAAGCCTCCAAACAACAAGGGGAGGGGAGCATACTTGCAAACAAAGCTAAGAGTGTCTCGAGGGGCAACAATGCCACCTCTCCTTGCCCACACAACATGCACAAAGCTTAAACACGTGGAAGGAGCGCCACCGGCAAGCATCCGCCCGTGCAAACCACAAGAGCACTCCGAGCACGGGGCGGATCGCTCTAAAAAAAGCTCCATCCACTCCAAACAAGTAAGAGAATAAGGAAATCCCTACAGAGAATGAAATACCAAACCCAAATGGGCCTTTACGAAGCCTCGGCCGCCTCCTCCTCGCTCTACGATGCTCCGTCGCTCCTCTACGACCTTGCCGACTACTCCACCACGCCCAGGCCACCGGAGAGAGCAGGGGGAAGCTTCCCCTCCTCGGAGAGGATAAGGGAAGAAGAAACGAAGGAAGGAGAAGAACGGAGGGTCGCCTGGCTAAAGCCCTCGGAACTGAGGTCGCGACAAGCTAGGTGTTGCATTCCTAATAGGAACGCGAAAGGCAAGTTGTCGCCTTCCCACAAGTTCTGACAGACTTGCTGACAGGCAGACAACCTCAAGACCACGTCTCACACATGCAGGCTACTCAGATGAATGCGACAGCTGGCATGTCGCCTTCACACCTACACTACGGACACGTGGCACACCAGCCAACAGACAACGGGAACGCGACACAAGGGCTGTCGCCTTCTCAACTAGAAGGCGACAGGGAACACGTTGCATTTAGAATGCAAACCCCGATCCCTCGCGATCCCAAAGACAACACCAAGGAAGCCAAAACCCGGAATGTTACAATACATCCAACAAAAAAATAATTTCGTCCTCAAAATCAAGGGCGAAACCTGGTCGGAGTAAACAACAGGTGCCAAGGGACCACTAAGTCATATCACGACTTCCCGATGGTCACTACCATGACCTCGCCTCAAACGGAGTCCCTAACCAGACACCCGACAGCTCACAGAGCGTGCACCAATCGGCATAGAGCACCCAATTGGATGTCGACAACTCCACAGGCGCGGCTTGCACCAAGCCAACCAGAACCACTGAAACCTCCAGATGGAAAACCCCACGACTGAACCCTCAACAAACCATGCTGCTGAGACCAACTAGCCAGTAACTCCCTCTGTGACCAACGACTAGACAGAGGTCACATCTATTGACGACAACCGGGGAAAACACCAAGCGGTCATCCACAAGACTCCGCTGAATGGCTCCGCACAACTAGCAACTACTGGCGCCTGCGGCAAGGCCAAATGAGAGCTTCTTAGGGCAACCCAAAACCAAGCGGAAAACACACACGTGGAGAACCCACGGCGCATAAGGCAGTGTTCGCCGGCACCACTAGGTCTCACCCTGATCATCCTTGTGGTCCGACAAGGGCACACAACGACTGTAGAGCCACAGAAAGCTTAAACACGTGTTCCATAGGCACACGCCCAGAGGGAAAACACAAGAAGACGTCTGAGGTTGGCAAAGCCAAGCAGCTTGAGACGTCGACAAACTACACAAAAATCGAGACAACATCAGAGGTTGAGGATAGCACGTCGACCTCAATGGGATCCAAACCGAAATAGGGTATCCCAACTGAACACACTCGCTCCCCAAAGCGAGAGGGGAAACCCAGACACAGGCCACGGCCAAGACCTGGCGTACCACCGGTAGGGCTACCTAGACAAGGCAAAGAAGCCACCCCACAGTGGTAACAGTATAGCCACAATGCATTGGCCATCACAAGGTGTCCTAGAGGTGGAAAGCTCGACGCCTCCAACACCGAGCAAACTTGCGAAACAACGCACGAAGCTCACGATCAAGAAAAACAACACAACACATGGTGCTCACACAAGCACCAGGAGCCACCCAAAGTGCAACACAATGCACCAGGGCTCCAGATGGGATGAAAACAAACCACTCGAGCATGAGCACAGGTGCCACCACAAGCACCAAAACCAGGCAAGGTGCAACACAGTTGCACCATAGGCTGAAACAACACGGCTAAAAGGGAGGAATCTCCGCAGGAGACCTGCCAAAAGACACACACAAGGAGCTGCAAGCCAAAAAGGGTAGAATAGGCCACACCAGCCATGAACCCTCAAGGCACAAGGACACAAACATCGAAAAAGAAACCCGCTCAAGGTGCAGTACCCAACTGCACCAACGACTTGAAACAACTCATGGCCAACTGGAAGGGACTATCCACCAGAGTCCCGCACAAGAGAAACACGCAGAGAACCAGTAGCTTCAAGAACGCAACAATCACATTGGCTCTTAGAAGCACACCACACAAGGCACCGCTCCCACCACGTAGGCGGAGAGGGCCACACACCAAACAGCGACAAGTGCCTCCAAGCACAGCTGAGGCACAAGCGAAAACACCCACCGGGACGATGCTTGCACTAGCAAGCCAAACCATAGAAAACCAGTGCTGACTCACACTAAACATAGGGCACGCTGCCCTACATCGTCCAGTCAGGCAACAAAAAACCAGCACAGCAAGAGAAGGAGCAATGGGTTACCACAACCCATCGTGCCACAAGGAAATAAAGCGCACGAAGGGAGCAACCAGCTCAACCTCAAAACAGCTCAACAGTGGAGGGACCTTCGCCACAAAGGTCTCCATGGTGCACAACATGGCACCAAGGCCATGATAGAGCACCACCACCCCGAGCAACCACGAAAAGCCGAGGAAGATGGGACACAACTAGCTTCTTCCTCACACAAAGGAGAAAACAGCACGCAAGGCTAGCACTCACACGTGAGGCACAGCCAACCAAACACCTGCTACACTCACTAGACTACCATCTGGGAAAGCACGCAAGGTGCAAGAAACGAAGCAAAAAACTCGACCACATGGACACACGGAGTCCCACCAATGTAGCCGAGAAACGCACAAACGAACCGGAAGACAACCTGGCTAGCACCACAGCCAGACCCGCGGTCAAAGGCACCACACCTTGACCGACAACGCCCAAGCAGACTGCAACAAGGATAGTCCGACCGGCGACACCGACAACTCATCTTCACCGAGAGAGCAGCAACCCGCAAAACACATAAGGCAGCTTTGGGAAGAACCTCCACTCAAAACGCTAAGAGCCGTTCTGGGGACCATCACTAGAACGCAGCCCAAACAAACAGCCAACAGAGAGAACACAGCAGACAGTGAAAGCAACACAACTGGTTTTGGGAGAACTTCCACCAGAACCACCAAGGTGCCACCCTGGGAAAACCCACCAGAATGCAACGGCCAACACAACAGCAGCATACCGCAACCCTGAGGTAGCACAACAACCGGCATAAACAAGCCCGGAACAGTCCTGAGAGTGAACCTCACTAGGACAACAACCAACAGTTTTGGAAAACCGCACCAGAACACAGGGCAACCAGGCGATGCACTTCAACCTCGAGGGCAACCCAATGGCAACCAACCAGACAACAAAGGGCTCAAACGAAGGAGGCAACACAGCGAAAGACTTCAACGAGCACAGAAGCAGTCTCAGAGGGAGAGGAACTCTCACTAGGACAACAACAAACAGTTCTGAGAAACACCACCAGAACACAGCAGCCAAGCGATGCACCTCAACTACAGGGCAACGCTGCAACAACCAGAAACGAGCACAACAATGTTCTGGGGAAAACCTCACCTCCACCAGAACCGATAGAGAAGAACTCCGGGAGCACCTCACCAGACTTCACAACTAGTTTGCACCAGGCCGACAACAACCACAAACAGGTGTCGCAACGCTCAACCAGCGGTGCAACACGGCACATAAAGCATCTACTTAGCTCGAGCAAATATGCCGACTGAGTACAACACAGTGCCCAACGGCGCACAGGCACGCAAGGCCAAACACAGCTAACAACACACACCCTAACAACAAGGGAACATCTAACAAGGACTCACCCCATAAGAAGGGGACAGCCAACAAGGCAAGGACACCTTCTATCGATTCCACAGAACACAATCCTGCACCGGTGAAGGCCACACTACATGTAGGCTCTCTCAGCCTTCGCGACACACCCACACGAACGCGCAGGCTGATGACGACCCCAACCACAGCACGAGCGAACAAGCAACCACGCTCGTAGCACGCGCACCCAGCAACAACAGCAACACTCCCCTGCAGCTCACACTCGGACCCTACTGGAATGCTAACCATCTGTAATAAAGACCAAATGCTCACCTAAAAACAACTCTACACGGATGGGCCAGCAGTGTACTAGTACCTTTCTTTGGGACCGCCATAGTTATTAACTCATTACAAATCTCATTGGACCCTGAGCTCTGATACCACTGTAACGACCGACCTCCTAGACCCCTTCCAGGTGTAGACAACCCGGTTCTAACTAATAGGTTGAACCACATTTCATGTCACCTTAGTGGGCCCCTAATTGGTCACTACCTTGAGCCCATCATTAGCCTTGTTTTGAGCTCATTAACAATTTAAATTGCCTTGAAATCCCGCCCATTATCAATTTGAGAGAGTCCTTGGCCATCAATAAGTCTTATCCTTTCATGTGGTTGGCTGATAATTCACATAAATTTCGATTTTATAGTCGCGACGTATCGTGGTGCCACGTCTCTGAGTCGCGACGGTCTAGGCTGCCGCGATAGCCCATGCATTATCCATGCACATGGGCAATCCTGTCGCGACGCCCTGCCCTTTCGCGATTCCATGACGCGACCCTACGATACGCCGCGACAGCAACTGCGCATGCAGCCCTCCGCAACCACCTCCTATTTATCCTCCCATGGGTTTAACTTTATCCTTAGGGAATATCTCAACCCCTTGGGCGAGATTTGGGCTCTAGGGACTTTCCTTGAGGACCCCAAGGACTCTCCATCCGATTTTGGGTAAGGTTTATCTCCCATTTTAATTAATTCTCATTCCAATGAGATGTTATCTCTTAAAAGGCTCTATAAAAGCAAGGCCTCTCTTGAAGGAAAAGGGATCCCATTTTTTACACTGAAGGGCTGCCAAAATTCTCTCTGGTCCATGCTTAGACTCGCAGCCCTCACATCCCCGCCATTTCCTTTCACATCTTGTTCCACAAAATTCTTTATGAACGGAGCAAGGAACGCATGAACGGCGACTCCAACATCTCCCTTAAGCCTTTGGATGTCATTTGGGACATTCCTCAAGCCAGGAGTCGCCCTAATGGGGCTCACCCTCTCCTCTCTCCTTTTCCTCATTTCTTCATGCATTGTTATTTTATTTCCTAGATAGATTGTACTCCATTTCCTCCCACGTTTTTTTTTTCCTTTCCCTAGGGGTTTAAAATCACCCAAGGTTCGTTCCCTTCATGTTGTTTCATTTCCTTTCATTTTTAGAGCAAATACTACACTAATCATGTTCTAATAGGGCTTTGTTGTCTCTCTCTTTGATTGGCAGGCATTCAAGTGTAGTACTACGAGGAGCTCTCATCCTCTCGCCGGCTGGAGGACGGGAAGGAGGTCCTACTCACCATCTCCCACACAAGAAGAGAACGTGACGGAGGAAGGTGACGCGACAAGAGACGCGTCCCTCATAGCGGACACGTTATCAGGCTGCCCGCGTTAGTCATAACGACCACGACATCAGGTATTCCTCCGTTCTCTTCCCCCCCTTTCCTGGAGTAGTTAGCCCACATTATTCTCTTCATTTGGCAATGCTCTAGGTGGCGATCACATCCTATTTTCCATGCTATCACATTTGATATTCATGTTTATGTTGAGGGGGGTACAATCCGTGTGATTACACCTTTTGGCGATCACGGTGGGACCTTCAGTGCTCCCCTCGTGGATTGAGTTTGTCTGCTTGCCATGTTTCCTTCCCTATTTGTCTTTTAGGGCCCTGTTTGTCTGTTGTTCCATTGTTTCCTGCATTTTTTGTCTCTCGGTTTGTGTCGCGGCGTATCGTGGTGATGCGATAGGATCTCGTCGCTTGAAGAGGATGCGATAGCAGGTTAGTGCAATCCTTCCCCTATCTGCTTTAACGGTTTCTACGAGTCCATGCACGTATGTTCCATGTTTATCTGCCATCTGTTGTCGTGCTTCTGGTTGTTAAAATCTTGTTAGGATTTGGGTTTCCCGTTTATTTTCCATTGTAAGTTTTCGGATCTGGTCGCGGCAATGCGCGGGGGCGTGACAGGCTCGTGTCGGAGTTAAGCGTCGCGTCTACAGGTACACTTTGTATGTTACTGTTTTCATCCCTAGATTGGTTTCTGAGTGCTCCATGATCCATTTTGTACTATTTTGGTGATTTTATACCCTTATCATTTGTTCTGGTAGTTTGTTTGAGTCTGTGTGTGTGACTTACTATTCTCTCAGGTTTCTGTTCCTATCGCGGCAGTCCGCTCTGTCGCGATAAGGTCGCGGTGTACACGGCCGCTGCGACTCTACCCGAGAGCTATTTTGTCACTCTGTTTGCCCTTTATTTACTACTCTTGCATACATTTTGGGAATTTAGGCCCCTTTGCATACACTTTTCATCCCATTAGTCAGGTTCCCCCTTGGATGAGTGAGCCCTCTCACCTACGAGTACTCGTAGGCTGACTCGGGCCCACCTTCCGAGGACCTCCATAAGACCTCGTGACCGTACGCACGTTGCGGTTCACCGGGTTGGTTGTACCCATTGCACCCTTAGCTCGAGCCATCCTACGTGTGAGTATACCACCCTTAGTGACACCGAAGGACTCGAGTTCATACCTGTTAGGATCCACTTGACCGAGTGACACACCCTTAATCAATTCATCTAAAGGTCAAGTGCGAACTTTAACAAATTTGCGCATTAATCATGATAACTTGGGTGCTTTGGTTCATCCCTCCTCCTCTCAGTCTTTCTTGATTTGTGCTAGAGTCTAGGTGTTGTCAGTATCACCCCCTTGTTATTTAGGGGGTGCATGCGTCATTGCCTAGGGAGATCGAGTCATTCCCCTCCTTTCCTTGTACTCTATCATAACCCTTTGTTCGACATGGAATAGTTCTGTGTCCTTGCAGACGATGCCTTGCCTCTTGTACTCCTCGAGGATGTGGCCCAACCCTTAACGGCCATACCCCCAGGGCATGGTCAGGCTCCTCTTGTCATTGGGGGTCATTCCCCTCCTCCTTCTCCTCCAAGGGAAGGTGACCCCCATTCCCAATCTAGTCAGCTGCTTCCTCATCCAACTCTGGATCAAGTTCGAGAGTTCATTTCTACCACCAAGGGCAAACAACCCTTGTCTCCCTCTGCCCGTAACTCAGTTCAGCTGGCGGTCTCCTTCACCCATGTTGCCTCGGCACCCCACCTCTCTTCTTCAGGGGCAGACCCCACACCCCTCTGTCCTCGGGCCATCCATTTCTCGGAACCGAGCTACCTTCCGGTGTGAGAGGACGACCTCGATCCCTCCAACCTCTATATACTATACGGCCGAGCCTGCCTCCTTTCCCCGTGAGAGGTCCCATACCTTCGAGCAACCCAGCTCCATTATCTCTACACACCATGCCCAAGCCCCCTCTGACTTCCTTGCGGAGTGGGCTGTCATAAAAAAGGAACTTCACGATCTCAGAAGGCAGATTGATCCTCAGAAGGTGGCTGACATCGCACTCCCATCATTCCAGTACCTCCGGGTACCACCACAGTCAGAACTCCCTGTTTACCAGCGATACTCTGGGGTAGGAGACCCATATGTTCATTTAAAGGATTTTGTTTATGAGTCTGCGCCGCACAAGTACGACCGCCACCTCATGGCGTACTTGTTCAGAAAATCCTTAGATGGTCCGGCCTTAGAATGGTTTTATTCCCTACCACCTGAAGAGGCCGAGGATTTCCAAATTGTTCAAGAGAGGTTCTTGCAGCAGTTTCAAGATCGGGTCGGACTCGAATACTCCTTTGTTGATCTGGTAGCTGAAAAGATGAAGCCTAAGGAAGAGTTCTCGACCTATGCCCACCGGTGGCGCTCATTGGCTGCCAAGGTCCGTTGCCTTATGCCAGAAGAGGAGAAAGTCAAATTGTTAATCTCCAATGCTACCCCAACCTATCGGGCCATATTGGCTATGAATGACATTTCTACCATGCACCAGCTTTATAGCCGAGCCCGTTTCATTCAGACTCAGCTCAAGACTCACCTATACACTCTATGTTGAGACCCTTAAAGTCCGTTATGCCAAGAAGCCTCAAGGCCCATTACTGAAGGGATCCAAACCAACGAGCAGGTGGGTGCAGTGAGCAACCCCAAGGCCCGGTAAGCAGACCTCCATATACCCAGCAACCTCAGCAGCCATGGAACAACAACAAGCAGCAATCTCCTCAAGGTCAGAACCCTCCTCAAGATCAGCGCCAGTACTCTCAGGTCCCTCCACCTCAAAATGGCTTTGCCCCTAGAAGCCCAGTGGACCCAAGAGAGCCCAATATCCTCCTCTACCTGAATCTTTGGCCGATGTCTTTGCAGCCCTCATGTCCCTCAATGCCCTTAGACTCCCTCCTGAGAAGACAAACTGGAATATGGTAGCAGACCAAACAAAGTATTGCTCTTATCATCGCCATCTGGGCCACAATGTGTCAGATTGCTTCCAGTTTCGGGATATAATATATGATCTTCATGAGCAGAACCAAATCGATTGGGCAGAGATGAGAAGGTTGATCCAGACTCTAAGGGAGCAACAAGGTCAGAGGCAACAACAGCAACAACAAAGGCGACAACAGCCACAACAACAGCAACAACAACAACAACAGCAGTTCTAGCCCTGCCCGCAACAGCAACAACAACAACAGCCTCAACAGCCGGCGAACGATCTTGGCATCATCCGCACCCCATGCTATAACATCCTGCAGCTCCAAATCCCCAACCTACTCCACCACCTCCTCCACCCGCGCATGTTAACCCAGTCATCCATCACCCACCACCAAAAGCTCAGTGGGCCTTCGATGATGAGCACGAAGTGGGCCAACTTCTGGTCATTTCCCACAACACACCCGCTACCCCCACACCCACATCCACTATACCTCCCTTCTTCAGACCTACTGTTGCCGCCTTCACCTCGCCGCTTTATGAGTCCCCCGTCATATCACCCATTATCCCTTCATTCACCAACGTCCCTTTATCCCCTATGCCAGCACCATTGCTAGCCAATCCCTCTATCCTTGACACCTCACCTTCTCCACTCCACCATAACCTTGCCTTGCGGAGCGGGCGGATGTTCCACCAGATGTACCCTAATGCATCCACACTTATGCCAGGTCAACCAGCACAGCAGTCCACTACCCAGCAACAACAGGACATGGAAGACATAGATCCGGCCCCGGGGACCCAATATGATATTCTGAAGCACCTAGATCAGACTCCTGCTAAAATTTCATATTGGAGCTAATCAAAAGGTCGCAGACTCATCAAGATGCCCTAAGGGTCTTCCTGTAAAGGGTCATGGTCAGTGAAGACATGAACCTCGATAACTTGCCTTCTGTGCTTTCCATTGTGAAGAGGGGACCCACGATAACCTTTTCTAATGGCGAATTAGCTGCTCCTGAAGCCAGGAAAATGCCCTTATGTGTGACGCTCACAATTAATAAAGTGGCCATTGACGCGGCGTTAGTGGATACAGGAGCCTCTATCAATGTATGTCCACTAAGACGCTAAGAGCCTGCAACATCTCAGAACGTCAAATACAGCCTACTCCCACCACCATAACTGCCTATGACAATTCTCGGCGGGCTTGCCATGGGGTAGTCACTTTACAAGCAGAATTAGGACCGCTAGTCATGACAGTTGAATTTTATGTGCTGAACATTGATCATACTTAAAAGGCCATCTTGGGACGCCCGTGGATCGAATCACTAGGGGCGGTACCTTCCACGGCACATCAATGTTTGAAATTCCCCTATCAAGGACGGATAGTCAAAGTTAAGAGCGTAGCCACAACCCATACAGTGGAAGCTGTTGAGAGGGTATTGCCATCAGTCTGGCCGTCTAATAAGCCCATAATCTCGATGCTTGATGTGAACTACCCATGGGCTTATACTCTCTCTTCTAATCCCGATTGGGTCCCCATCAGTGGCAGCCGTTAGAAAGGATATGTCCACAAATGCAAAAGGATGGGATATCATGTTCAGACTCGGCTATCAGTCAGAAAAGGTTTGGTATCATCTCCAAGGGAGGACCAAGACAGTGGCTAGCACAAAGAAATTCACAAAACATGGTTTAGGATACTCAGAATGGGCTGCATTCTCATCTTCTTCACAGCCAGACCATGGGCCCCTCACCTGAACATTGTATGATCATTTTTTCAGAGGGCCGGTGCAGTCTGGATATAACAATACAGTGGAAGCAGCACCAAGGTTGTCATATCAAGCTTTGGAAGCTAAGCGACCCAACAACAAGAAGAGGGCCGGGGCAGATGCAGAAGCACCAGATCTTGAAGATTTGATTTCAGAAGTTAGTTTGTTGTTCAGTGAACCTGAAGCTGAGACAAAGGAACCATAATTGGAGGATCTCATCTCAGCGGTCAATCGCTTATTCAGCAAAGATAACACATTGCAGTTTCAGGCAGCACCGCCATCAGCATCAGCAGCCACCATCAAGTGACAGTTGCTTGGATTTGGTGAGGAAATTGAGATAGTAAGTTCAGCTGTTCTAACTAAGGAACTCTGGCCAGGATTTTCCCGGCCTCCCAGTCACTTCATTTCATCCATTCTTGTCTATAATTCTGATTTCATTCCTTTGTCTCCCCCCTTTCATTCTTCAAGTCTCCACCGACGCCATTGAAGCATTAATCTCTCCTTCACCCCTCTTCACCATTTTCTTTAATGGCTCGATTCTGACCTTCTCCCGAAGCTTCTCGATATAATGTAGATCTTTTCCTTAAAAAAAAAAGCATGCATCCTTCCTCGTCTATCTCCATCCGTCTTTCCCCCTTCTTCGGACGGCAATCCCTGTCCTCTTCCTTCCACCTTTCTTCGAATGGCGATCCCCGTCCCCTTCCTTCCCTCCTTCTTTGGACAGCGATCCCCGTCTCCTGCCCACTCTCTGCTTCCTGCTCCCAGATTTCCTTCCTCTCGACGGCGATCCCCGTCACCTTCGCACTCCTCATTCCCTGACGGCGATCCCCGTCACTCCTACACTCCCTTCCCCTCTTAACGGTGACCCCGTCACCCCTGCATTCCCCTGCTTTGACGGTGATCCCCGTCACCACCACGCACCCTCTATCCCACTGACGGCGATCCCCGTCACCATCCCTTCCTCCTGAGCGGCGATCCCCGCTCTTTCTCCTCTTTTTGCTTCAGCCGTATCGTCGCCTGTTGGCCAAACATGGCAATTTTGGGCGATCCGGGTAAGAGGCCTTCTGCTCCCCTACACCCCAACTCTGTTGCCGGCACCCTAAGCTCGGGTGGCCCGCCCCCTCCTCCAGTCCCATCGGAGGGCCTTCGCGGCCCTGCCGCACCCTTTGCTTTCCGTTCTAATAAACCTCTAGACACTCCTCCAGAACCTTCTGTAAATATCAAATCTAGTTTATATTCCGGGGTAAGTTCTAGCAAGTCCCCGTCCCCGTCTAGGAAAAGAAGGGTAGTGGCATACCCCATAGATATCTCTTAGACCTGGTGCAAAGGTGTAGCACTCTTCTAGCTGTTGAGAGTTTGTCCAAGAGGCAGTGGTTCTAACGTAGAGGATCTGCACCTAGAGGAAGGGCTAGATGATGAATTCGGAGTGTATGAGATCTTAGCCGAAGATGACCCATCGGACGAAAATGATTGCGAGATAGAAGATGCTGCCAAAATGTATGCTAGCGATATGAGGAGATTTGATGAACCAACCTCGACAGTAGATGAACCCACCAAAGAGGTAAACGTGGGAACATAAGAGGATCGAAGGCTCTTGACCATAGCTTCCAGTCTTCCTTCTGAAGAAGAAGAAGCACTGATTGAAATGTTGAGGGAATTTAAGGATTCCTTTGCCTGGTCCTATGATGACATGCCCGGCATTGACCCCAATTTGGTAGAACATAGGTTAATCTTGAAGCCAGGGGCAGTTGCCATTAAGCAAAAGTTAAGGAGATTCCTCCCCCACATTGCTCTGAAGATGAAAGAGGAAATTAACAAACTACACAAAGCCAAGTTCATCCGTGTAGTCCTCTATCCATTGTGGGTGGCGAACATAGTCCCGGTGATGCATCTGCATAGACTTCCGGGACTTAAATAGGGCATGCCCAAAGGATGATTTCCCGTTACCTCATTTGGATGTCTTAATTGATAACATTGCAGGGTTCGAAACTCTATCATTCATGGATGGGTGTTCAGGCTATAATCAAATCCGTTTAGCCCCGGAGGATCAAGAGAAGACTTCCTTCACCACCCCCTGGGGAAAATATTGCTATGTGGTCATGCCGTTTGGACTGAAGAATGCCGATGCCACTTATCAAAGGGCAATGTAAGCTATCTTCCACGACATGATACACATTGATGTTGAGGTCTACGTGGATGATATCGTGGTGAAGTCTCAGACCCAAAGAGAAAACTCCTCGTACTTGCCAAAGTGTTTCGTTGCGCACAAGAGTATCAACTGAAGATGAATCCGAAGAAGTGCGTATTTGAGGTTTCTTTAGGAAAATTGCTAGGGTTTATAGTTAGGGAATAGGGGATTCAAATAGACCCACACAAGGCCAAGGCAATCAATGAGATTCCTCCTCCCAAGAACATATCTGAGCTTCGAGGTTTGATCGGTCGGCTTCAGTTCATATAGAGATTTATAACTCAGCACTCCCAAAGGTGTCGTCCCTTCTACAAACTATTGAAAGGGGGAGTCCATTTTGAATGGAACACTAAGTGTCAAGAAGCCTTTGATGAGCTTAAGAGCTATCTCATGAATCCTCCCGTTCTTCAGGCGCCTGTCCCTGGAAAACCCCTAATCCTGTATCTGTCAACTATTGAGGACTCCGTAGGAGCTGTCCTTGCTCAACATGATGAATTCGGCAAAGAAAGGGCAGTTTACTACCTATCTAGGCTCTTCAATCCTTCTGAGCTCAAACTTACCACCATGGAGAAAATTTGTGCAGCGCTAGTTTGGGTGGTGCAGAAATTGAAGCACTACTTCCTAGCCCATAAGGTGAGTTTGATTTCTAGAATGGATCCTATTAGGTATCTTCTAGAGAAACCAGTCCTTGCCGACAGATTGGCACGCTGGAAAAGCTTCCTCTCTCAATTCGACATTGCCTTTATAGTTCAGAAAGCCATAAAAGGGTATGCCATTGCTGAGCACCTTGCTCACCTCCCTCTCCCTCATAGCGATATGGTTCAAGAGGAATTCCCTGATGAAAACCTATCACTTGTCTCCCATGATCCCTTCTGGTCACTCCACTTCGATGGAGCTCTCATTCTAGGGGACGGGGCATAGGTGCTATTTTGCTCACCCCAGAAGGGATCACCATTCCTCTAGCCTATCAGCTCCAGTCTATGCCACCACCAAACATCTCCGAGTATGAGGCTCTCCTTGCCGGTCTTAAGATTGCCTACCTCTTAGGTGCACGTCATCTCAAGATCATAGGAGACTCTCAACTCGTCCTTCGGCAAGTCCTTTCTACTTACCGCACGCGTGACCCTAAACTCAAGCCCTATCATGATCTGGTCACACTCCTAGCCAAGCAATGTCGTCAACTCATCTACATTCATACTCCTCGCTCTCAAAATATCCTGGTCGATGCCCTCGCATCCCTGGCCTCCTCTCTCTCCTTCCCTCTCAGCTGCAACGCTGAGACAATCACCATTCAAAGATTAGAGGCTCCCTCCACTCAAGATCCTTGGTTCGTTAACCTTAGGAGCTCTCTAGTTTTGAAGGCGAGAGAAAGGAAGCGAAAGAGTTATTGCTTGTGGAATTAGGAGGAATGATGGAAGAAGAAAGGTCGTGGTACCATGAGATTGAGTAATATTGCAGGGACGGTACCTTCCCGGAAGAAGCTGAAGCGGAAGATAGGCGAGCCATCTGCAGAGCAGCGTTGAAGTATACCCTCGTGGGTGAAGTGCTGTATAGATGCGCTCTAAATGGAATGCTCCTTCGATGTTTGTCAGACGAAGAAGCTTGGAAGGTAGTGGAAGGATCTCACTCCAGTGAATGCGAAGGGCATGTGAATAGAAAATTGTTGGCTAAGAAAATCCTTAGGAAGGGCTACTACTGGCCGACCCTAGAAGAAGACTGTGCCATCTACTTTCGTAGATGTGTCAAATGCCAAATCCATGCCGACAAAATCCATGCTCCATCCTCCTTTTTACATCCACTATCTTCGCCTTGGCCATTTTCCATGTGGGCCTTTGATATCATCGGGCCTCTGGGTGATCCTAATGCTTAGATAAAACAAAAATCTTTCATCCTCACAGCTACTGAGTACTTCACCAAGTGGGCCGAAGCAGAAGCATTTGCAGAAATCAAAGGTTTAACCGTGTGCAGATTCATCATGAAGAATATCATTGCGCGGTTCGGAGTGCCAAGCAGCCTCGTCACTGACAACGGACCCCAGTTCATATCCCAAGAGCTTCAGGATCTATGTAAGAAATTTAGCATTTCATTGCATCATTCGTCTCCGTACTATCCACAAGGCAATGGCCAGGCCGAAGCCACAAACAAAACGCTTTTGAAAATCCTAAAGAAAACTTGTGAGTCTAATAAATTTACTGATTGGCCAGAAAGACTAGTCGAGGCTCTGTGGGCCTACCGCACCTCCGTCCGCACACCTACTGGGCAAACTCCATTCTCACTAACTTATGGGATGGAGGCAGTATGTCCACACGAGATCCTCATTCTTTCGCTAAGGGTTCAGCTAGAGAAGGAACTTAATCCCGATGAACATCAGGAGGCGTTACTTGTACAGCTGGAACTCTTAGACGAACGGCGCTTAGCTGCAGCTGATCATGTTCTTGCATATCAAAATAGACTCTCGAGGTATTTTCAAAAGAAAGTAATTGAGCGTAAATTTCAACAAGGAGACATGGTTCCGAAGCGGATCTTTATATAACCTGGAGGTCCAAGGTCCAAATGTCAGCGAAATGGAAAGGGCATACGTCGTTAAGGAAGTGTACCCCGGAAACGCATATAGGCTAGTTAATGCCGAAGGTGAGGAGCTCTCTCACCCATGGAATGGGTTGTACCCTTAAAAGATTCTACCCCTAATGTTGATAACAACACCAATTTGCAAAAGAGAATGTTGTTGGCCATATGCCTCACCCCCCCCCCTCATTGTGGTAAATGATCTTTATGTCCGGCCACACACACACAACACAACGACCTAAGGACAATTCCCCTTTGTTTATGGTGTTTCTGATCAGCCCTAGTGTAAGGAACCTGAGGTCAATTCTCTTCTCATTCGGACAAGGTCTAGGGGCAATGGGGAAGCTAGCATGTAGACCAGCAAGCGGTATGGATCATGTGTATGAAGTCTCAAAGAGGGACAGTCAATTCCAAAGAAAAGCAAAAGGAAATGATGAAAAAAAATGAAAGAAGAATGATAAGAAAATAGGGGCATGTCAAAGAGTGGCAGAACAGTTCCCCGCGGGACGCCCTTGAGTCCGGTTGCACGCATGCCCCCAATTCAAAAAGAGCAATGACCTTAAAGTCCCTAGACAACAGACGAATTTCACATGTAACATACCCGATACAAATCTTACAAGCCAGTAACCTCGACCCCAAGACTAAGTCTTGTCTCATTGCTAATCTTCCTATTCTCCCTAAAAAGGACCAAAGACCCCACACCTGGTCTGTGTTGGGACATCAATATTCAAAGGCGTAAGAAACCTTAGTAAGCCAAAGATAATCCACGCTGCACATAGATATTATTTGCCAAACAAGAGATGGGAATGAGGTCCATGGCTAATTACTCAAAAATGCAAGAAGTGTTGTTATTAGAAAATCTCAAAAATCCAAAAACCAAAAAAAAAAATATCAGAAATATCAAAAATCCAAAAAAATCAAAAATCTTTAAAAGTTCAAAAAAATGTGTGTACATACCACTTTCCTTTAGCATGCATTGTTTGTTTTCCTTTCTGCCTATTTAATAAGGCTTAGCCCCTTGACAATTACAAAGTCAGATTCATGTTTATTTAAAGTGTAAGGGGCTGAGTCAAAGAGCAGATCTAACCCATTTTGCTAAGTGTGCAGGAACAGGCAATTCTAATGGACACGCAGCACTGCACTCAGTATTCTCCATCTCTCCCATTTTTGAATCTCATCTCACACTCGTGTCAATTGCAAATCATTCATTCATTCCATAAAAATTAACATAAAATAAAATTCCACTAAGTGATGAACAATATGTACAAAAGATGGGGAGGTGGCTCACAAGTCTCCTCACTAACCGCCACCACTCTCCCCGGATCCCTCCTGCCGGTCCGGTGGTGGCGGCATCTCGCCGCCTCCCCTACCGCTCTGGGCACTCGTCTCACCTCAGCGGCACCTATCCTCCTCCTCATTCCTCCGACGACTGGAGGAACCCGCTAGATACTGACCAACAGAGGCGCCCGTCGCTCTGATGACACTCGCCCCGCTCCTACTCCTGCTGTGTGAACGGCCTATGGCCGTCACTATCTCCTGGAGGCTCCGGGACACTGCCTGCTGTGCCTACAGGTTGGCACGTAATTGGGTCAGCTCCGCCTGATCTGCTGAGGGTCCCCGCACGTGTAGGGCCTCCGACTCCCTAGTCACCTCCGCGACTCGTGCCTCAACTGCCTCCGCCTGGATGCGCAGCTGGTCTCTCTCACTGCGGATGGTCTGGACCTCTACCTACAGCTGGTCCCTCTGCCCCTGCAGGTCCATCGCATGCTCAGTGGTGAGTCGCAAATTCTTCTCCTGTAAAAGAACAATTCAGTCAATATCAATTCTTAAAATAAAGGTTCAACCTGGAAGTCCTGTTGTACTTACCCGCTACTCCAGGTGCCTCTGTGCCTCCTCGGCCCTCAGCACCGCTCCTGCCAGCTGAGCCTCCAGAAGCGATGGAGAGCTCCCTGACGCTCGGGAAGAGGAAGCACCGCCTGCCCCAGTGCTCCTCACTCTCTCCAGCTCCCTCCGTGGCGCAAAAGTACACTTCAGTTTCCAAAATCAGCTATGAAATTAAGTACTGAAGTCTGAGTAAGTACTTACCAGTTCCTCGGTCTGCCTCTGCACCGCCTCCCGATCCTGCATCACCGAGTAGAGTAAGGCTAGGAGCGATGCAATCTCACCAGCTACATCTACCTGCAACACATTTCAAATCATTAACTCAATTCTATAAAATCAAATTCACAGGGTTGTGGTTTTAGGGTTGTTACCTGGTGTCAGGCGCTTCTGTACACCTTCCCTCCGTACTTCAAGGCATATGCCTGGAGGTACGCGTCATCGGTGGTAGCATCCGACCTTACGGCCTTTCCTCAGTGCTCCCAGTTGTTGATCTGCTCCTTCACCCGCTCATGCCAATCGGTAGTGTCAGGAAGCCCCCGGAAACTCCGACCCGATCTGCGAAACCAGCCTCGGATGGGGAACTCCACGGCACTCTGCCGAAGGCCGAGTGAGCGCTGGCTGAGGAATAGGTGAAGAGGTAGCACCAGGTTGAACGCATGAACCCACACCGACCTACCGAAGTAGGGGCGGGCCTGCACCAACCAGGGCTGTCCCTCATCGCTCTCCCCCAGATATGGCTGCCAAACCACCTGAAAAACAAGTCAGTCAGTCATCAAGCAGTGAAATTAAGCATTTAACCAAAAGGGAAAGGTTAGGGTACTCACATCCAGGTGAGAGTAGATGTCACTGGCCTCTTGCAGGCACTCTAGCTGGTCATCTAGGCTGCGAGAATCCCGGCGAGGATCCCAACGGCGTGTAATGGGCACACGGCCCGGCCGTGTGAGATCCCCTCTCCCCAGGGCTGGGAGGTGTAGATAGGCCTAGACCTGCAAAATGAAGAAGGAGATTAGAGCGCAGTTTAAAACGAAATTCAATTTAATTCAAGGGTTAAGGAGAGGAATGCACCTGGAGAAAGGGGGAGAACCCGCTCGTCGAGGTCTGCCGCTCCGAGGTGCCCAAGCTGTCAAACTGATGTGCTAGAAAGGCTGCTCCCCAGGCGTACCCCCCTACCACACTCAGGTCCTCCAGCAGGGGTAGGAAACGGTAGTGGACTATGTCACCCCTCGTGGCAAACAAAAGTATACCAAGGAAAAGGACGAGGAAACGACGCAAGTCCAAGTCCGCCTATGCCCCGGGCACGCTCGCTAGCTCCCTCCGGCTAACCCGAACCAACCTATCCAGATGCTCATCCTCACTCTCCCCTGCTCCCTTCCCCACATCAAACAACCCTAGACTCTCCTAGAGGGGTACCCTAGGAACTAGAGAGGACCTACGCTCTACGGGTAGCTCTAGGAGTCGCTGGGCCAGGTCGTGATAGCATGGGTAAGTGAATCCGCTCACCAGCCTCCCATAAACTCTGAGCCCTGTGATCCGGCTCACATTCTCGAGACTGGGGATCATATGTCCCCATGGGAATATGAAGGCGGTCGCCTCCGCATCCCACATGCTCTGCAGAGCCTGAGTGAGAGCCGGATCCGCCCTCATTCTCTCCATCCTAAACACTTCCCCGAACCCCATCTCCTCTACCCTTTCTCTCTGAAAGGGAGGGAACACCAGGAAAACATCCAGCACAATCGTCCAGGACACACGGGCCCTCATCTTACCCTGCAAACACATTTGTTAAGCTAGTCAAGTTTTGGCGTTCGGTCGGAGTCGCGATACTCAGAGAGGCCGCGACCTTGTCGCGACCGTGCGGTGCACCGCGACCATAGGTCGCGTCCACCGGCGTCATCGCGACATGGTCGCGATGCCCAAGCCCGTCGCGATACCATGTCGTGACAGGTCAGGCTGACGCATTCTCATGATCGGACTGGCCAGAGCCTCCTTTGTCCGATCCCCTTTCCCGCGGGCTTCACGCCCTACATTTTCCCTCTAGGGGCTCCGTCTACCCCTCTCAAGCATTCATTCATGGTTTAGGGGGTGATCCACTTACCGATTTCATCGCCTTGGCTCTTTTCTTCCTTTCTTCCTCCATTTTCATCATCGGGGCCTCCGCCTCCTCCTCCACATCCATCTCGACGGCAGCCTCCTCCTCCTCGACCGGGGGCACCTCCGCTCGGCACCGAGAGCTCCGCCGTTCCGCTTGACGCTTCCTCCGTGAGGAGCCCTCGCCGACGTTCTTCTCTCCTTCCATGGCGATTCTGGGATTAGCAAGAGTTGTGGAGCGAGTGAGCAAGGAAGAGGAGCAAAGGGGAGCAAGTTCGTAGCCGGAAGGTTTTGGGAATTCAAAAGTTTGATTGCTCGGAAAGGGGGAAAGGAAGGCGCCCCTGCATTTTGAATAAGTCGGTTTGAGTCGCGTCAGGGCGGGTTGTCGCCTATATGTCGCGTCGAATTAGGTGGCGGCGACCATGTCGCGACCGCCCGTCCTGACGTGTTATAAAGGCGTCACTTCTCCTTGTCGCATCATAAACAGAGCCCATTGCGCATGCAGGAAAATCCTGTTTTATTCATTCAATTCAAATCATTGCATTCTTCCTACAATCAAATAAATGCTAAAATTCTTCCCTAGCTACTATCTTCTATCTTTCCTACAATCAAGCCTATAAAATCTCAAATGATCCCCACTGCTGGTTGGAGCTTCTTCAATGATTCCACGTATTCTTTGATCACGTCTTCGTCCTCTTCCACTTCCGCCTGGACAACACTCATTGCACATCCTTCCCAATGGATGATGGCGCTACGCACATCGCGCTCGTCCTGCTCATCGCCCCTCTTCCTCTCTTGAGTAGGTGGACAGTGTGTCAGGAAGGGAACCACCGTGCGTGCTGCGCCACATTGGAGGTAGCACCGGTCCGGGTTGTAGTTGACCAATGCTTCATTGCCTAACAGTCGTAGGGCGAGTCTGGTGCGCTGGGGTAGGTGGATCATCCGGCCATACATGAAGCGGGGGTGCATGTCAAACTCTGCCACAGTCATTCTTTTGAAGTAATCACGCCATGCCTTCAGTCCTTTCAGCTGCGCATTCTTGCACCAGGCCTTGGTGCTCATGTGTAGAGGTCCGCCCATGAAAGCCAGCGGATGGTTGAGCATTGTCTTGCACTCCGTGGCCATGTCCTCCATTGCCCGGAACTGAATGTGCATGCCCATCCAAAGCTCGTGGGCTATGACGTAGCCGAAGAACGGTCCCTCAGTTGCTGCAGAAGTCAACCCAGCATATAAGTATCCTAAGACCGCTTGGCCAATGCTCATACCTTCTGAAATTGAGTCAATGATGCTAAGGTTGGCAAAGGAGAGGGCACCGTCCATCGCTGGAAATAGGATGAGGCAAAGGAGAGGGCACCTTGGCGATAGCCGTGTAATTTCCAGTCTTGCGCTTCCATCGGGAAGTGATCCATTGCGCAATTGGAAGAAGTTAGACATGCATCCCACTAGTCATAGAGTGCAAATCCATCTTCCTCGTAGTAATTTCTGCAAGGATGCTCCATGAATTGATCAGCGCCACGGTGTGTCAAATCGTCAACTCCTCGCCCCTTTGGTACCGTGGGAGGCCGAGCATGATCTCCAGCTCCTCTAGAAGGACGGTGGTCTCAAATGTGTGGAAGACAAACGTGTGAGTCTGCGGATGCCACAGCTCCGCTAGCGCCGTGACACTATCCCACACGTGCACAATTTTGTCATATTTCTTGGCAATGACGAGCACGGTAGTCAACCCCCACTCCTTTAGATGGCAGATAGAAGCATGAGGAAGTAACTCAAGCATGGGGGAGAACCACGGTAATTTAGAATACCTCCTATGGCCAGGTAAGATTTGAAGAGTAGAAGAGGGAGAGTGGGTTGAGAACAGAGAAGGAGGAAAAGAATAAGAAACAAGGGAAAACAGAGCAAAAGTTCAAAAATTGAAAAGAAAAGCACTTACTTGGAGATCCGGGCGCATGCATATGTGCCCGGGGATGGCGGAGAGTTGCCGGGGATCCGCATAAGACTCCCTTACTGCCTTTGGACCAGAGTAAGGAAGGATATCCTCCTGGAAAGTAGAGAAACTCCTCTTCATGACTGCAAAAGGGAAGAAACTTGAAGAAAGGAAGTAGCAAAGGGTTAGCTGCGAAATTAGCCTCCCAAAATAGAGCTTAGAGAGGTGCAAACCCAATCTAATCCCGATTCTAGGTCTTAGGATAAAATTAGGAGAGGTTTAGAAGCACTAGTGGTAGTCTAGAAGTCTTAGGATAAGGATAAACCCCGGTTTCCTACATTTTCTGGGCTCGGGTCGAGTCGCGACGTCGCGATATGACGTGACCAGATCGCGACATGGCGGGGCGCCGCGACTATGTAGCGGTCACCAAGGCCGCCGCCTCTTTATTTGTTATGTTGTTTCCATGTTTGTACTTAGTATATTTGTTTGCTTGATTATGTTTGTGTATATATTGTTGTTTCGTGCTTGTTATGTTTGTTCATTGTCGAAAGAAGAAAGAAAGAAAAAAGAAAAAAAAATAAAAAAAATCAAATCAGAGAAAGGAAAAGAGGTCGTCAGAGGTAAGTCACGTAAGTATTTCTTCCCTTACTCCCCCGCATTACTATATGATATTCTAGTTATTATATCATGTCAAGGACCGGCTGGTTCTCAATGTGCTCTAGGATTTGAGTTCCCCTTTACCAAAAATAGTGATAATCTAGGTGCATATTGTTAATCGTTGGATAGGCCGTTAAGTTATTTAAGTTCGGGAACGATGGATTCAGGCCTGCACTACGGTTGTAGGTAGTCTCTTGATCCGTTCTTATTCAGCTTAACAATATTATCCTTGATATATTTTATATTTTCTCTTTTCTTTGCATTCGTTTTGATGATTTCTTTTACTTTTGCCCAGCATGCATCATGTAGGACTTTGAGTTTTCCTGACTCACTCATGACTTTTGATGAGCCCTTGTTGAGTGCCCAATCATTCCTCATATTCCGAGCAAGAAATCCAATTCCACTCTGAATCGGAAGGTTTTCCTCCAATTGAGTTGTTCCCGTCAGTGTGACAAGAATTACCCTGTCTAGATTACTTATCCAAATTTTCCTTTTCCTTTGATCCGTTTTGGTTGCGAACCGCTCCCAGGATAGAGTCATGAGTTACCTGCATGGCACGCACAAGTCCCTCCAAAATGAAACCTGCAGGCTAATCGGCTAGGGTACCTCTCAATCGAGGGGTTGATCGTCCTCTTCTTTTCTCCTTTTCGTCCAGACTTGTGCTTTTCTTTGCATTCTGCTCGAGCAACTAACTCGGAGCTTTCACAAAGATTCCATTGCTTATTAGTCAGATCGGGTGTCTCTTTACCTTGGCTCCCACTTTTCAGTTCACTCCGCATCATTTTTGCTCCGCAATCACTTTGTGACATCTCCACTCTACCTCCGCTTCGTTTCCTTGCAAAGTGGAAGCCAAGGAGGGGAAATCTGTAGACACCCGGTTCTAACTAAAAGGTTGAACAACATTTCTTGTCACCTTAGTGGGCCCCTAATTGGTCACTCACCTTGAGCCCATCACTAGCCTTGTTTTGAGCCCATTAACAATTTAAATTGCCTTGAAATCCCACCCATTATCAATTTGAGAGAGTCCTTGGCCATAATAAGTCTTATCCTTTAATGTGGTTGGCTGATAATTCACATAAATTTCGATTTTATTGTCGCAACGCATCGTGGTGCTGCGTCTCTGAGTCGCGACGGTCTAGGCTGCCGCGACAGCCCATGCATTATCCATGCACGTGGGCAATACTGTCGCGACACCCCGCCCTGTCGCGATTCCATGACGCGACCCTACGATACACCGCGACAGCAGCTGCGCATGCAGGCCTCCGCAACCACCTCCTATTTATCCTCCCATGGGTTTAACTTTATCCTTAGGGAATATCTCAACCCTTTGGGCGAGATTTGGGCTCTAGGGACTTTCCTTGAGGACACCAAGGACTCTCCATCCGATTTTGGGTAAGGTTTATCTCCCATTTTGATTAATTCTCATTCCAAGGAGATATTATCTCTTAAAAGGCTCTATAAAAGCAAGGCCTCTCTTGAAGGAACAGGGACCCCATTTTTTTACCCAGAAGGGCTACCAAAATTCTCTCTGGTCCATGCTTAGACTCGCAGCCCTCACATCCCCACCATTTCCTTTCACATCTTGTTCCACAAAATTCATTCATTTCTTCATGAACGGAGCAAGGAACGCATGAACGGTGACTCCAACATCTCCCTGAAGCCTTTGGACGACATTTGGGACATTCATCAAGCCAGGAGTCGCCTCAATGGGGCTCACCCTCTCCTTTCTCCTTTTCTTCATTTCTTCATGCATTGTTATTGTATTTCCTACATAGATTGCACTCCATTTCCTCCCACGTTTTTTTTTTCCTTTCCCTAGGGGTTTAAAACCACCCCAGGTTCATTCCCTTCATGTTGTTTTATTTCCTTTCATTTTTAGAGCAAATACTACACTAATCATGTTCTAATAGGGCTTTTGTTATCTCTCTCTTTGATTGGTAGGCATTCAAGCGAAGTTCTACGAGGAGCTCTCATCCTTTGGCCGACCGGAGGATGGGAAGGAGGTCCTACTAACCATCTCCCGCACAAGAAGAGAACGCGGGGGAGGAAGGCGACACAACAAGAGATGCATCCCTCATAGCGGACGCGTTTTCAGGCTGCCCGCGTCAGTCATAACGACCGTGACATTAGGTATTCCTCCGTTCTCTTCCCCCCCTTTCCTGGAGTAGTTAGTTCGCATTATTCTCTTCATTTGGCAATCCTCTAGGTGGCGATCACATCCTATTTTCCATGCTATCACATTTGATATTCATGTTTGTGTTGAGGGGGGTACAATCCCTGTGATTACACCAGGGACCCCGAAGGTCGTGCCGCCACCCATGGATCCGAAGACCCAGAAGGGTTAGAATTTAGTCCAGTGAGATAAGCAATGAATTCAAATAACTATAACAAGAGAGTTCGTACATTTAATAAAGAAATTATGTACAACATGTCCCAAATAAAAAATATAGGTACAGAAAGAAAGGCGCAGTCCTTAAGGGGCATACCTCGAGGACTTGCAAAAAGACCACTCTCAACTCATGCTACAAGCGCTCACACTCACAACTCATACTACTGGCAACGCACGGGACCATAAATTGCCACCACGACCGTCCGGCAACGAACTCCTGTGACAGTGAGTCCCTACCTAAAGAGAGTAGGGGGGGGGGGTGAGCCTCGCAAACAAAGCTCAGTAAGGATTACCAGTCCTTTACCAGCCAGAGTAGCAGGAACTCCAACAAGCGGAAACAAAACTACTCAACAAAGTAGTAAAGCGAGAAACACCTACTGCAGAGTACTACAAAGCATCGAAAACAGAGAAATGCCTCGACCACAACCCGGGTTAGGCCAAACACGACTCCCTCAGAACCAGCGGAGTCAAACACAATGCAGAAGCAAACCCTTGGCACACACCCGCCAAGACAAAGAAGCTCACAGAACACCAGAGCAACCACGTGAGACCAGAGTCTCACGACACAAGCACCAAACATCCCAGACCTCCACGAGGTTGGGAAGGAACAACCAGGTGTCATCCCAAGAGACACCAACCAACCATGTGAGAACGACGTCTCACCACAGGCACGGCCACCTCAGACCTCCACAAGGTTGAGGGCCCACAAGCAGAACCACCCTGCACCTCAGACAATCTACGAGGTCAGGGAACTACACTTACCGGTGGCACCACGGAAGGCACCAATGAACGGGTTACCGAAACAGCAGTCAGGTGTCGACACTCGACACCTCGAGAGAACCCGCAGAACGGAAACCACTAAACATGGCCCACGAGGCCAAACTAACCAAGCCCACGGAACTAGACACGGCTCAGCTACAACCCCTGTGCAAGCTAGGGCAACGAGAAACCATTCTTGGAAACAATGTGAGAAATACCGACACGCAAGAGCAACCAAGCCACCGCCACAGGCAGCTAGGAGGAGGACACATAGTCCACTCCTCCAACACACCGGCCGCCGACTCCCGCCTACAACCTCCCTGGTAGAGTGATGCTAGCAAGTCATAGCCAAGAACAACACAACCATCGCAGCCCGGTCGAGCTGCGGCCCCACGCCTGACCTCCCTACGTGGCTCTGAAACCAACGTAGAGTGAGGTAGTGAGAAGGACTAGCTGGTCCACACCGGACAAGCGCATGAACCTCCTTGGAGACCCAGACCAGCTAAGAGAGCTCTACAAACGACTCTACACCACTGCCCCCAGCGTTTTCCCCTTCTGCTCCAAGTCCGTGACTTGAGTACGCCCGCCGCCCGGAGAACACCCTCAACAGACGTGCGGGGCTGGGGGTCCCAGGTAACGGTAACAACCAGTCTTGCAGACAGGCACTCAAGTGCCAAGCACCGGGCGAAAGAGAACTGGAGTGGCAACCACCACAGAAATGACACTACTGGCTTGTAACCAAGACAAGCCCAGCGGGCACAGGCACACACGGCACCCCTTCCAAAAAAAACCCCCAGTAGGGTCGTCGGCCAACGCTGGTCACAAACCACATACAGAAACCAGGCAACCATAATGCGACCACAGGTGCGTCGCCTTCTGAGTAAGAAGGTGGCGCCCAACCTGTCGACACCAGGTCGCAACGACCAGGGTTCCGCCTTCTGATATGAATGCGACGTATTGACCCGTCGCATTCAGCACCTGGAGGTCGAACCCTAAAGCAAGTCAACAGACTCGCAAGCCAACAAACATCAAGCCAGAAGGCGACAAGGAACACGGTCGCTATCCGAGGGCAGAACGCGACATGGTTCCTGTCGCAACCAGAAAGCAACACACCTGGTGTCACCTTCATATTCATAATGGGACATATCGAACCGTCGCATTCCTCATCTGAAGGCACCGCCCTTGAGGGTGAACCACCCCATGTCCCACACCCCAAAGGGCCATAAAGGCAAGGCCCCAAACATGAGGACTGGCCTCATCCTAAGTTGAAGAGACCTCTCTCTAACCTACTTGGATGCGAGCCATTCCCCACCACGACCAGAAATGGGAAATGACATGACAATGAGAACGCGACAGGGTCCCTGTCGTGACCAGAATGTGACAGGAACTACGTTGCCTTCTGACTGGTATTGCGATAGCCTTGCTGTTGCGATCCCAGTCAGAAGTACAAACCGGGAAATGGGGCCATTCCATGGTCCCCCAAGCTACAATAAAGCCTCCAAACAACAGGGGGAGGGGAGCATACTTGCAAGCAAATCTAAGAGTGGCTCCAGGGGCACCAATGCCACCTCTCCTCGCCCACACAACATGCACAAAGCTTATACACGTGGAAGGAGCACCACTGGCAAGCATCCGTCCGTGCAAACCACAAGAGCACTCCGAGCACGGGCTGATCGCTCTAAAACAAGCTCCATCCACTCCAAACAAGTAAGAGAGTAAGGAAATCCCTACAGAGAACGAAGAACCAAACCCAAATGGGCCTTTACGAAGTCTCGGCCACCTCCTCCTCACTCCACGACGCTTCGCCGCTCCACCACGAGCTCGCCGATGACTCCACCATGCCCAGGCCACCGGAGAGAGCAGGGGGAAGCTTCCCCTCCTCGAAGAGGAGGAGGGAAGAAGAAAAGAAAAAAGGAGAAGAAAGGAGGGTCGCCATGCTTAAGCCCTCGGAACTGAGGTCGCGACAAGCTAGGCGTCGCGTTCCTAATAAGAACGGGACATGCAAGTTGTCGCCTTCCTACAAGTTCTGACAGACTTGCTGACAGACAGGTAGCCTCCAGACCATGTGTCACACATGTAGACTACTCAGATGAATGCGACAGCTGGCATGTCACCTTCACACCTGCGCTGCGGACACGTGGCACACTAGCCAATAGACAATGGGAACGCGACACAAGGGCCGTCGCCTTCTCAACTAGAGGGTGACAGGGAACACGTCACATTTAGAACGCAACACCCCATCCGTCGCGATCCCAAAATCAACACCAAGGAAGCCAAAACCCAGAATGTTACATTGGCACTGGGGGGCCAGCCGCAATAGGTGCTACGTCCATGGAACGAGAGTGGGTGATGTTGCCTGAAGACCCTAGCTTAGCAAGTGCATCAGCCCGTGTGTTCTACTCCCGTGGGACATGTATGACTTTGAAGTAAAGGAGGCCCTCTATTCGGCTCTTCACCTGTTGAAGGTATTGCGCCATGCGGTGCTCCCTTGCATCAAAGTGTCTGTTCACCTACCTGGCAACCAATTGTGAATCACTAAAGACCCATAGTCGAAGTGCTCTGAGGTGTCTAGCCATTCGGATTCCAGACAGGAGTGCTTCGTACTCAGCTACGTTGTTGGAGGTGGTGAAGCAAAACCTTAGGGCATATTGGAACTCGAGACCCTCTGGGGAGGTAAGAACCAGGCCTGCTCCACTTCCTGCGACACAAGAGGATCCATCGACGTAGAGCTCCCATGGGGGCTCGTCTACCAATGGGGAATCCTACTCGGCCAGAAGGGTGCATTCCGCCTCGAAGTCTGCTAACACTTGTGCCTTGATAGCTGTCCTCAAGTGGTAGCTGATGTCAAACTCCACAAGCTCGATGGCCCATTTGATGAGCCTGCTGGAAGCCTCCAGGTGCTAAAGAATAAGCTTTAGTGGCTGGTCGGTGAGGATCGTAATTGGATGGGCCTAAAAGTATGGTCTGAGCTTCCGTGCGGCTGTCACTAGTGTCAGAGCGAGCTTCTCTACTCGAGGGTACCATCTTTCGGCTTCTTGAAGGACCCTGCTGATGTAGTAGATGGGATGCTCCTCCACTGCCTCTTCTCTGATCAAGAATGCGCTGATGGAGTGTTCGGTAACCAAAAGGTACACGAATAGGGATTCACCGAGCACAGGTTTTGAGAGAACAGGTAGGGCTTCCAGGTACGCCTTTAGCTCGATGAAGGCTGCTTCGCAGTCCTCGGTCCACTGTACATGCCTCCCTTGTTGCGAGGCACCTTTGGGGACTCACAGCAACTTAAAGAAGTTAAAACTTCTTTCTACTGCTCGAGACATGAAATGATTGACCGTGGAGAGGCGTCCAGTGAGCCTTTGGACGTCACAGGCTATCTTAGGACTGCTCATCTCTAGTATGGTCTGCATTTTCTAAGGGTTGGCCTCTATTCCTCTATTGGATACAAGGAAACCAAGGAACTTACCCGAGCGCACTCCGAACACACACTTAGAAGGATTGAGCTTCATATTGTACCTCCGCAGAGTTGCGAAGATCTCCTCGAGGTCGGCGATGTGGTCGACACTCGGGAGCATCTTGACCAACATATTGTCGACGTAGACTTCCATATTATGCCCAATTTGTTGCTCGAACATCTTATTGACCAATCGTTGGTACGTCACGCCTATGTTCTTCAGACCAAAAGGCATCCTTGTGAAGCAGTAGACGCCGAGGTCGGTGATGAACGTAGTGGCGTCCTGATCTGGAGGATGCATGGTAATCTGGTGTTAACCAGAATAAGCACCTAAGAAGCTGAGAAGCTCATGTCTGGATGTGGCGTTCACCAGCTGGTTGATGCGCGGCAATGGGAAATTGTCCTTGGGCGTAGCCTTGTTAAGATCCTTGTAATCCATGCACACTCGCCATTTTCTGTTGGCTTTGCGCACGAGGACTACATTGGATATCCATCTTGGGCACTGGGCTTTTCGGAGGAGCCCAACAGTTCGGCTTTTCACAACATGATCTTGGATCACGGTCTGCCATTCACGATTTACGGGTCGCCTTCTTTGCTGGACAGGAGGCACCTTCGGGTCCCAGCGAAGGCGATGCACCATCAGTTCCGGAGGTATGCCGGGTAGTTCTTCGTTCGACCACGCGAACAAGTCTATGTTGGCTAGCAGGAAGGCCTTGTAGTGCTGTTGTTCTGCTTCCTGCAGTAGTGCGCCAATATAAAGGACGTGTTCGGGGTCGTCGTCCTCCTGAACAGGAAGTAGATCTTCGGTAGGTGTGCCTCTGCTGGTGGAAGGATGATCGGCGGATAGGGGAATAGTTGCCAGTGATGTAAGGGGCTATTTGTCTCTCAAGGAGAGGACATAGCACCATCGAGACTCGTGCTGACTGCCTAGCACCTCGCCAACCCCACACGGAGTGGGAAACTTCATCTTCTGATGGAGGGATGAAGGAACAGCCTTAATTCGACTGATTAGGCCCCTGCCGAGGATGGCGTTGTAGCTGGGCATGCTTCGAATAACCAAGAAATCCACCATCTTGGTTACGCTCTTCGGAGCCATCCCAAGAGTAATTGGGAGGCATGCTCGTCCCATGGGTTGAACCGAAACCCCCGAGAAGCCGAACAGAGGCGACTCTACTGGGGTGAGTTGGTCAGTTTTTAGACCCATAAGCAAAAAACACTCATAAGCCAACACGTCCGGGCATTTCCATTATCCACCAGAATTCGACGCACAGTACAGTGATTGATGGTGGCCGAAATGACCAGCCCATCAATGTGTGGAGTAGAGACTCCTACAAGATCCTCGTCTGAGAAGGTTGTGGCCTCCTTGGACCATGTACGTGCAGGATAAGGGGGATAAGGACCTGGGCGAGGCACTGAGGGCCTGTCCACCACCTGCACCCGCTGAGCGTAGTCATGCCGGCTTTGATTGCTCTCTCCGCCTGCGCCAATACCTCCCGCGATCACGTTGATCTCCTGCCCATTGGGCTCATAGTTGATGGACTTCTCGGGGGTTCGCTCTCGGCGCCTTTGGTGGTCTTCATTGCGGCGCACATACCGTCTAAGAGATGTGATTTAAGTGTGCCTCCCAAGAGGTATTGTCCCCATGCTTGGGGTTTTGTCCTTTAAAGGGGCACTCCTAGGAGAAGAGGTAAGGCTCTTGCTAATAAGCACACACTTGTTCTCACTATCTTTCAATGTGGGACTAAAGAATACCTCCACACAGCCCCCCAGTAAGGATAAGGGTGTGCGGGTCTCATGAAGATGAGACACTCGGGTAGGACGCATGGCCTCTTTTTCATTTCCGCAGACAACGCCAATGAAGAGACGTGATTTAAATGTGCCTCCCAAGAGGTATTGTCCCCATGCTTGGGGTTTTGTCCTTTATAAGGGCCCTCTTGGGAGAAGAGGTGAGGCTCTTGCTGATAAGCACATACTTGTTCTCACTATCTTTCAATGTGAGACTAAAGAATACCTCTACACAGCCCCCCCGGTGAGGATAAGGGTGTGCGGGTCTCATGAAGATGAGACGTTCGGGTAGGGCGCATGGCCTCTCATTCGTTCCCCCAGACGGCGCCAATGAAGAGATGTGATTTAAGTGTGCCTCCCAAGAGGTATTACCCCCATGACTGGGGTTTTGTCTTTTAAAAGGGCCCTCTTGGGAGAAGAGGTGAGGATCTTCCTGATAAGCACACACTTGTTCTCACTATCTTTCAATGTGGGACTAAAGAATACCTCTACACAGCCCCCCCTGTGAGGATAAGGGTGTGCGGGTCTCATAAAGATGAGACGCTCGGGTAGGGCGCATGGCCTCTCGTTTGTTCCCACAGACGGCGCCAAATGTGCTGCTATGTTTCTGTTTGGGCCGACGCCAAACGGGCCTCCACTAAGAAGAGGGAAGATGATCACCGGTGCGGACGGAAACCTGCAAGAACCAGAATAGGATCAGGGGGGGCCAGTGGGTAAACTGGGGGGAACCCTCCGATGCCTAAGTCAGTGGACTATAGAAAGGGCTTGGAGAAGAAAGGTTCGCCTGTGTGTATGCCTCGTGTGGAGGTGTGTGAGCGTCTAAGGTTGCGTACCTTTGCATGGAAGTTACTTAGGCCTTTTATAGGTAAGGATGCCGAAGGAATGGGAGGGTTCTTCCCTTAACGTTGCCAGAAAGGACGTGCCAGTTGGCGCCCTTGGCGGGGAGTTATGCGTTGAGGCGCCGGTTGAGGGGCTCTACAGTTATCGCACCACTTGATCGTGGGGCGCGTGCTGCACAGCCGTTACAACTGTCGCAGGGAGGTGAAGAGGCTGCTCAGATCCTTCTGGTCGACGGGCACCGAGCAGAGGCTTGCTTGGTGACTGAACTGGCTGTTCGGTGCCTAGCGTCCGTGCGCAGCTTACTCTGGCAGGACTATGGCGTGCCTCGAGCAGGGCCGGTTCAATAGGTAGCGCCCAGGCTAAATAGGCTAAAGGGTGCCCGGAGTCTGCCCTTGGGATCCTGAAGGTGTTCGGATGTAGAGACCGTGCTCGGGAGCTTCAGGTACATCCGAGAACACGTGGCGCCTGGGCGGAAAGCCACGCCCCGCCTGGGGGCTATAATGGGCCATGATGGGCCCTAAAGGCCTAGGTGGCTAGAAATAGCCACCACAAAATCAATTTTATTGCCAAAATTGAATTGTGTATAGCCTTGTGGGCACGCTTTTGAGTTTCCATTTTGATATGACCGACTTCCCAAAAATAACTGTTCTTTCTAAAAAGGCATCATGTCAACTGGATGCATTTGAGCCTTCTATTTTTGGATTTTTGGCAAGAGTCTGAATCAATTTTGAAAATTCAGAATTCACAACAAGTGTTCTTAACACGATTCAAAACTTTCCTATTTTTAAACATTCCATACGGAATTTGAAAATTTCTTAAGGGCATTTACATGACTAGACGTTGTTTTAAATCTCACTATGGCTAACATGATTTAGTTATTTCGCTCCTCTTCAGAATTTGAGCCTAAGACCTCTATAAATACCTCCCTAGACACTTGTTTCCAGAGGATACCCAAGCTTTGAGTACCTATGAACATAGGCAGATCTAAGAATTTCTTCCAGTGGGGTCACTCCTTTTAGAAAAATTTCCCACCAAACTAATTTAATGAAATTTTTTGACTCATCAATAGGATTTTAAAAATCTTGAGAGTTTCGTAACCAAGGGAGGTGTTGCCGAATTTCCACCATGTCACTGGAGCACCGCCCCGGAGTTGGGGAGGAGTTTTCTATAGCCACATCTTCCTCAACAGCCAACACAACCTTCTTCCCCTTCTCTTGCTTAAGTGTTCTCTTCTTTAGTTGCATGCATCACCTCTCCTTTTAGTTTTATTTTATTTCCAATTCTCTCTTGCAGTTCTTAGTGTTCTTCACACACCACACCACATTCAGACACCCACCCATCCACCTAGGGATTTAAAAACCACCACAAGGTGTGTTTATGTGCATTCTCTTCTTTAGTCTTTCATTCATGGGTTGATGCTACACTTCTTGGGTTCCTAACCCCCTCTTTAATTATCTCTTGTTTTCTTTATGCTATTTGAAAGGTAATCAGAGTTAAAGTCTTCTACATAGGATAGTCGGTTGGAAGAAGAAAGAGTTAACACATAATGTCCCGTACTGCAATTCAAGGTAAGTGATCACCCTTTTTCTTTTCCTTTGAAACTCATGGTTTTTAGCAATCACACTCCATCTAGTGCACGCATGCACTCTTTTCCCATTCTCCACCATCTTTTCCTTTACTTTTTCCCACCTTCACAATTTAAAACCTCAATTTCTATTCTCAATTTTCCTTGTTGTTGAAAATCCCATCTATAACAATATGTGTTCACTCAGAAGGACTTGAAGTTGTGGCAGTGCAGGTGGCTCGAGTACCTAAAGAACTATAACTATACCCTTTCCTATCATCAGGAAAGACTAATGTGGTAGCATAAGTGTTGAGCAGGTGAGCCCACTTGAGTTCCTTGTTGGTTTAGGAGTGGATGCTGTTGGAGGACGTTGTTTAGGGAGTTTTCTAACCTTCGAGACATAGCAACCATGTAGTGTTGACCAGTTTGATAGTTCACCCGATAGTGTATCAGTAGTGTTAGAAGCTCAATGTGATCCAAAGTTGATAGACGTCTTGTGGATGCTAGAGGTGGTGATAGATGAAGAAGACGAGGTCATGTAAAGAGACAAACTATGTTGTGTTGTGTGTTTTGGTAATGGCACAATGCGTGTTTTTATGATGACATAATGTATTGTAATGATGACACATTGATAACTAAATTCAACTATATGAACATGCTTACTTGTGTTGACAAGTCGACTTGTCAACTGACAGAAGACGACTTGTGTTTCAATACATTTTTACAACATGTTCTGTGAAGGTCTTGATTCAGGAATTCGACTTGTCAAAAGATAGAAGTCGACTTGCTGATCTATTATGCTGATTCACTATCTTCTTGATGTGTCGACACATGAAGATCAAGTGTCGACACATGGTTCACAGATGTTGACTTGTAAACTATAGATGAAGACCTTGTGTCGACACATGAAGATCAAGTGTCAACACATGAAGACCATGTCGACACATGAATATGAAATGTCGATAGAGATGATGCCCTTAGTCATACTTGTTCTCCAATCGATGGCTTTTTTTTTATTTGTTCTATAATCGATTGGTTACATAAGCTTTCGATTAGTGATCAAAGGCTTTTGATTGGTGACTTGAACTTCTGGTTGGTGACTAAAGTCTTCCAATTGGTGTTTAAGGCTATTGATTGGTGAAGAAAATATTTCCTCGAGCGATTGGATATTGTTCTTGCAGCAATTGACTATATTGTGCATCAATTGGTTAAGTTGAAGTGACACCAATCTATTTTGACGATGAACGATCTACTAATCTGAATAATTGTTGTGTGTAGGACATGTCACCTTCACAACCCTAGGTTTTTGTGCACACATGTTCCAAGGTATGAGGTCATGTGCGATATACTATATATATACACACATCAGTCTAGTGCGGTTTTAATTGAATAGATCCTTTAATTCGAAGTAATTTTGAAATTTGTTTAAGTTTCTGCTGCAAATCTATTCAACCCCCCTTCTAGATTTATCATTACCAAATATCTGATCCTACACCATGCTCTCTTGCATTCAGAAGTTTTTGGATGGTGTTTAGAAGCTCTAGATTTTCTCGTCCACCCTTAGAATTATAAAGAGTTAGAGCATTCAATCCTATTTGTAATCTCTTCCTGATCTTCTGTGTTTGCTCATTTTCTGAGCAGACACACTATGTTCTTTCCAGTGTAGAAACCAACAGGGTTTGTTCCTTGTAGTTTCCCTTTTGTAAAAGGGAAGGCCTACTCGGGTAGGAGGTTGTAATGCTCCTCAGTGAAGCGAAGACTTGCTTGGGTGCAAGTGTTTGTAATACCCCTTCTTGAAGGGAAGGCCAAGTATTCTTGGCAGTTAGTGAAAAATCACAAGAGGTGCTTGGGGACTGGATGTAGGACTCCTATTGTAGAGGAGGTCCAAACTAGGATAAATCTCCATGCATTTGTGTGTGATTGTTTCTACTGAATTCATTTCATTTCATACTCTATACTAATCTTTATTTCTATGTGAGCGTGTTTCATAATTAACCATCTTAACAGGAATTGCAATAAGTCCTATTCACCCCCCTTCTAGGACATCTACAACGCCATCTAGATCCAACAAACAACTCTACATATTTCTTACAGATGGCTTTTTCTAGCTCCTAGGTGGCTTTTTCTTGTTCATGTCTATTCCATTGAACCATGACTACTGGGATTACCCAATTTTTCAACTGTTGGAGCTTCCTGTCTACTATCTTGAGTCACTATGTGGCCAAAGTTGGAAGTCTCTAACAAATTTCAAAGTTTCTTTTAAACCTGAACACACACCCATCTTTTCTCTGACAGGGGTTTAAATTCCTTTCTTCAGTACATTTCCTCCATATTATTCTTGTTTATTTTCTTTTATAAGTGGATGCTATACACATCTAAGTTTCTAATGGCTTTTTTATCTTGATAATCACTTTTGGCAGGTTCATCAAGATAGAAAGAGCACTAGGCCATCGCTTCTTGCACTATAAGAAAAATAAGATTTGACAACAAATATGTCAGCGGCTACGTTGAGCTGTTGATATAAGATAACATTTGTCAACAACCAAATGTAGCCATTATGGTAGCCGTTGAAAAATGTTGAGCATTTGTCAATGGTTAGGTTGAGCTGTTTATAAGTACATAACATTTGTCAGTGGGTACAATGAACCGTTGACAAATGCTAAACATTTGTCAGTGGCTATGAATAACCGTTGATAAATGTTACCATATGTCAACAGCTAAGTACAGTCGTTGACAAATGTTATCATATATCAACAGCTCCATACAGTCATTTGCAAATACTAAAAAATGGTGAAAAGAATAGTGGGCGATCTACCACCGTTTGGACAGTAACATTTGTCAACGACTTGGTTTAGCCATTGACAAATGTAACATTTGTCAGTGGCTCCCTATAGCTGATGACAAATACTAAAACATGGTGAAAAATATGGTGGGCGATCTCCCATCATTCGGACATCAACTCTCTCTCTCTTTACTACCCCCCTCCCCCATCGGCCCCACAACCCCCTTCCATTTTCCTTTCTCCCTTCCCCACGCAACCATGCCCCCCTCCTTCTTCCTCTCTACTCCTCCAACGCCTACCCTTTCACCACCACAGTGGTGGTAGAGGTGGGCATGGTGGAAGCAACTTCCTCCTCCTCCTCTTCCTTCCACACCTACCCTTCCTTCACAGTGATGGTGATCCCCGGCGCCGAGGAGCCCATGGTGGTGGAGAGCGATGTCGAGCAGCTCATCTCTAGGCTCCCTGACGAGGTGGCAGAGTACTGCTTGTGCAGTCGTCCCCCACCATGGGGAGCTGTTCGTGCTTGGGGTCATGCGGGTTGACACCCAAACGCCACAAAAACATTGGTCTCCTACCGGCCTCCACCAACTCGTGGTTCGTCGCCGCCCCGATGCCGACCTCACACTCTTTCTTCGTTGATGGTGCATAGGGTGGGAATATCTTCGCGGCTGTGGCGGGGGGGGGGGGGGGGGTCCACTCAGCCGGCGAGATGGGCAACGGCGGCGATGACAGAGGGGACAATGCCATATGTACAATGGAAGAGCTATGACCTGCCCAACGATCGATGGTCCCCGGCAGTGCGAATGGCGTGCTGGGTGTCCTAGTACAATGTGGCGGTGGTGGACGGGGCATCTTTGAGTTCTTCGATGGACTGGGGGGGGCGGAGGTGGGGGTAGGGGCAGTGTGGGTCTGCGGGTTTGGGGGGGGATGCAAATCCAGGGAGGAGGGTTGTAGGGGTGGAGGAGGCGGCATTAAAAAATAAAATAAAATATCTTTATCAACGGCTAGAAGAAGCCACTTACATATTCTACATATGTCAGCAACCAACAACACTGACATATGTTCTGTATGTCAATGGCTGCAATCCGTTGAGATATTCAATATATGTCAGTGAATGTTAAATTTTGACATGCGAAGAATATGTCAACGTTTAGTGATGGCCACTGACAAACATAGTCGACGACAAATTTGTCAACACTTTATCAACGGATCTAAAGCCGCTGACATGTTTGTATGTCAACGGTTTTTCATCTTTTGTCAACGGCTAAGAGCCACTGACATATGTGTTGTTTCTTGTAGTGAGATTAGCTAAGTGAGGAGCAAGTAAGGGTAAACACAATCTCTTAGATTAGTGCAGAGTTCATCAAAGGTAATTGATGTGTTTCGAAACGTGTCAAGCTATGATATGTCCATACATAGGTACTCTCTTTGCTTCCTTTTTTTTCAATTCTAGGGCAATTAGTATCTATATTGTTCCGTTACTATTTGTAATTACCCTGATGGCAATCATATATTCATATTCGTTTTATTTATAATTTGTTTGGGATGATTTCCCACTTACAGCCTCCATTCAAGACCCGATGAGAGCCGAGCATGTACACTAACACAATAATCAAGATCCAAAAATTTGAGATATCACTCTCTCACGTCTCCCGCACTAGGGGGTTCCCACCTCTCCCTGCTTTCATGATTAGAATATAGGAACACATCATGAGCAACAGTAAACATATATAGCAGTTTTTAAAACTTCATGATCAAGACAACATTCTGATTTTAGTCCTTTATAGTCCTCGACCCTTGGGACTTGAATGACGATGAAAGAAGAAGTTAATTGCAGGTGATTGCTCTCAGCCCATTAACTAGTACCGGCAAGATTTTCTTGCAAGCTAAGAATTAGTGCTTATAGAAGTTTCTGGAGACTTTTGATGCCTCTATTTCTGATAGAGAGATGTGCCAACCAAAAGGTTCAATGAATCATCAAATGTATGAATGACTATTAACTAAAATAACTTAAGTTTCACTTTAAAGTGTAAGGGGGAGGCAGACTCAAATCTCTCTCTCTCCTCTCTCTCTCTCTCTCTCTCTCTCTCTCCATATTGGCACCCCTAACCCCAAAATCCCAGATGCATCGCCCTTTGGTGGCTCCTAACCCACTTTCTTAGCCTCCCCACACCATGTGCCTACCCATCTCCCACCATACGTCCACCTTTCACCTGACCTTCTGTCAACTTTGCCCTTTCTCTTGCTTCTGCAATGTTTGT